>CABHPQ010151172.1:27886-54403 GCA_902168405.1 Peromyscus aztecus | reverse complement strand
GCAGTCTCAGGATGAGGACTAAGTGGACCAGAGCCAGGAGGAAGCTAAATATCCAGGAACTAGCAGCCAGTATACTGCACACTCTCCAGTTCATGATGACAGTGTAGTGTAGGGGGTGGCAGATAGCTACATACCGGTCATAAGACATCACCACAAGGAGGAGACATTCTGCGTGTGCAAAAGCCAAGAAGAGAAAGGTCTGTGTCATGCATCCAGCAAAGGAGATGGGCTTCTTTTCATCCAAGAGGTTCACCAGTGTCTGGGGCACTGTGTTGCAGGCATAGGCCATATCAACAAGAGCCAGGTGGGACAGGAAGAAGTACATGGGAGTGTGGAGTCTGGAGTCCAGGCAGATTATTCCAAGGATGGTCCCGTTTGCCAACAGAGTGAACATATAGAAGAGAGAGAAAAGTAGAAAAAGAACTAGATGAATCCTTGGGCCAAGACAGAATCCCAGTAGGATGAACTCTGTGACCATTGTCTGATTTTCTTCCATTTCTCTGTGAAGGAGAGACAGGAAGTACTAAGAGATGTAATCATACTAAAACATCTGTTTTATTTTTTATTTCATGAGTATTTTTTGGTGTGGAACACTTTTAAAATATACTCTTAGAAACTTATTCAAGTAAATTAATTAATAAAATATTACATATCAAGTAGTTAAATTGTCTGTCCATCTGCTCAAGTTTCAATGTTGGCATTCAATTTTCAGAAGGGAAATATGTCAGCAATTACTGACCTAGAAGCATTGGCACTGATGTAATTAAGAAATACTAAACCTGTATGTACAAAAGTATCATGAAATAGTGTGTTTCAGAGTTTCACATGTGCCACTCTGTTAGTGAGTCATTGGAGCAAGAATACTGGAGCTTTTAGAAGAATAGTGTCAGGAAAAAATTAGAGAATGGAGAATGCTTTGGTAGAAGTCAGATTATTGTTACAAAAATTTTAAGTAGCTATTTACAAATATTTAAATTGTAACTGGAGTATAGAGGCTGTTTTTGATGGGCAATAATAATTGTGTGCCTTATGGAGTAGAAGGTGATGTTTAGCACATGTACACACTTGCAGTGTTAGTGAGGAGAAAGTTGGTAGTAGAAATAGTATCTAATTATAGTACTATATGGAGTTATATGTCTCTATATTTTTATTTGTCTAAAACATTCTCTCTCTCTATATATATATGCATGGAAAATGTGTATCATTGTTTTGATAAATGAGCACAAGTCAATGTTTGATAATTTGGTAACTAGGTCACTGAAAGAATTATTAATTTACTATATCTATTTTTCTACACATAGAAAGTAGGGAAGTTTTTTTTTTCAGTTGCATGGTGTTACAGTACTGGACACTGAACTAGTCTGGATTTGTGTTCCTACGAACTCCCAGGGATTTGGAGGGTGGCTCTGATTTGAGATTTTCCAAATGTGCTGTCTGTTTTGACTTCCCTTTCTTGGTTTTATCAGAATAAGAATAGTCTGAAATGAAAATAAGGAAGAAGGATACTCATCTTATTCTTTTTAAAAGAATACTTTTTAAAAGTTTAAGTTTTAATACTTACAAAAATGGTTATATTTTATTAATTTATTCTTATCATGTCTGTGTGCAGAGGTCAAAAGACAATTTTCAGAAGCCAACTCTCCCTTTTCACCATGTGGGTTCCAGGGAAATGTACTTGGGTTGACAGGCTTGGCAGCAAGCTCCTCTACCTGCCCAGTCATCCTGCCTGACCTACTCTTTTTATTTTAATTCAATACTTTCTATTTATAATGAACAACATATGTGAAACCCAAAATTAAGTAATTTGCTATTTAAACAAACAGCAGAAAAGAACAAGATCAGCATCAAGGATTATCATATTGTCTGTAAGTAGGCGATTCCAAAAGTATTGACAAATTAACACTTCAGTTGGTCACTTAACAGAAATCTGAATGGACTAATTAGGGATACAATAGTCTACAAAACTGACTTTTTGCTTTTGGACTACAATTTCTTCACTAAGCCCTGTTGAAATACAATGTGGTTTCTGGTGAGAACTTTGCCAGCTGGTGAGAATTTATCTGGGCAACATACTGTGAAGCTTAGCTACTTTCCCAATAATCAGTGTTAGGAATGACACAGAGATTGGCTAGTCCCCAGTTTATCTGTCATCTGTAGCAAGGGATATGTGAATAAGCATTTCTTGAAGAATTGGCATAGGAGATAGAATTGGGTTCTTAAAGAAACAATTGTAAAATTCACTATTGAGAATAATGACCTATAAGTGGAAAGGCCACTACAGTTGTTGGATGTAATCTTCCAGAGGTGGGGCTGGAGGATCTGACCAACCAGTGAGCTCAAATGTAGGTACTTTCATGAAATACCTGTCTGGAAAACTGGTATAAAGAAGGGAGGATATGGATATGGAGTGTAGACACCATGTCTATAAGGCAGTATTTGGAAGTTCATGCAAAATGACTTTAGGAGAGGAGGACAAGGGAACCAGGAAGAGCAAAGATACAGGATGTCTGCATTCTACATGGATGGGCTGGTGACTGGTCATCTATCACCTTACCTGGAATGATTTCTGAATAGCTCTTCTAGCTGTCATTTCATGTTATTTACAGTCTTGGGTAATGATCCCTTTTCTTGAACAGGTGACCATACAAAGAAGGAATGAATATGTGAATAACAAAATTTTCTGCTTGTATTGCACTTACATCTTGAATTTTAAATAAAGAATATTTTGATATTATGGCTTATATGTTTTGCATTTGTGCTTTGATGGAGCATGAAAAAAAATTCCTGAAGAAAATTTCCAAAGATAGATCTAGAAAGCAGGGACCACACCCTAGAGCAACATAACCCCATTAATACTATACCTTGCAAAAAAAAAAACAAAACAAAAAAACGTTCCCTTACAAATGACAACAGATGTTGTGCCTACCTTCATAGAAGCATTAGTGATACATGGCCAACTTACACTGACTGAAAATAATCTAAATAATATGTACATATTTTAAAGTTCCAAGCATGACAGGCTGATTTAACATAAGGTTAGTATTAAAATTTTTAGAGTGAAAGACTGTCTAAATTTAATTATTAAATACATAAGGCATAGAAAAATATTGAACTATAGTTTTTTTATAGCCCCAGACAGAGGAAGATGGAAAGGTCAGATATATTAGCATCCTGCTAGCACTACTGTTTCAGTCTTGATTTACTCTACAGCAGTGGAGCATATCTGCCCATTTTGTATCCCAGACATTTGTTAATGACAAATACATAAAAAAGAACAAACAACTAACTTTTGTCTTCTTATTAGATCTACCTTCTTTAACAATATAGTCTCTAACAATTAGGTTAAATCAGCTCCTTCTTTATGTAGGAAACAAGCCCTACAACCTAGCAATACTTCTTTCTTGTGTCCTGTGTTAAAGTAAGATCTTTAACATTTTGTAAGATCAACTAAAAGTTTTGCGATGTGTTAAACACTTAAATTTAATATTTATTTCTCTTATATTTTCATTTGGTAGCTATTTGATATACCTAATACTAATAAAAACAATCAATGGAAGCTAATTATCAAGATATCTTCAAGGACTTCCCATTGATACATATTTCAGGTGCAAATGTGAATTTCAGATATTGTGACGTACATTAATCTATAAATGTGTGATTTCAAAATTTAGAAGTTGCCAACCATTTATCCAGTTAAAAAGCCATCCAATGACTTTAACATTCTAGAGTAAATATCTAAGTCAGAAAGATGAATTTGTTTTCTGTATCAACAAAACTTTAACATTTAAACACTCCATATTTAGAAAAGCAAATCTCAAAGTTTGATAGACATCTGTCTCTTCTCTGTAGTGGCAGACATGGGCCAGACAGAATTTGCAATATGATTCTCTGTTGTTTACCAATTATGCAGCTCAAATAGAAGCCTGTTACTTGTAGGTGATGAGAAAGAACTGAAAACTAATTGGTTTTCTTGCTCACTCTTTCATAGAGACTTTGCCAGGTCATCTTAGTCTGAGTCTATTGAGTAGTATCTTGTGCATGAAATACTATAGGAATACAAAGTATGGCAGGTTGATGGAACCAGTATTGTGAAGACTTCATTGCAAAATTATCTTCAAGTCAAAGAGATTCTTATAAAGGTAAACTTTAAACACCAAAACCTTCTAAACTGAAAACCTTGAGTTTTTCGACATTTCTTCAATCTCTCACTTTGCAATGATCGAGACACCTATGTTTCTTTCCATAACCACTGAAGAAACACATCCTCCAGGCTACAGAAAATCTAACATGTACATATTTGTTCAGTGCATTCTAGATGTCTGAGTACATCCTTAAAACTATGTACAAAGTAAGGTATGTGTAAGACATAGACTTGACATTCATTTGGCCTCATATTCCATTGGAATAAAAACATTTTCATAGGCTTAGCATGTATTTTGGCAGGGTTGACAAGAATTAAATGCAACCATTATGAAATAACCTGAATATATTAATTTTCCTGAAATGGAACATCATTCTGTAACTTATCATATTCTTCTATTATAATTTTTGTTAAGTAGGAAAATCATGTCACATATTTCATCCAAACTTGCAATGTAGAAATTACTCACATACAGAATGTGAATAATGAGCATGTAAAGCCAGGGAGGATTAAGGTAGTAAAGTCAGGCAACCCTCTTATCTGAACATTAAACCCAAGCATTTCAAGGGGAAGCAGCTGGAGGAGAGCACAGATCCTGTCTCCTCAGATCTTCCATGGAGCTTCAGAAATCTTCCTGACTGAAATGCAGCCACATCCTCAGGAAAGGATATTGTATTCTCTCAGGGCCCAGCCTAGTTGACAGCCCTTGAGGAGTCACAGGAAGGGCTATGCCATGAAATATCCTGCACGTCTACCTCTGCTAGAAGCAGCAACAAAGCAATAGTGTTTTTCTATTTCTATTCTTATCCCCCGCACACAATTAGGAAACATAGCCACCAAGCATACCTCTGAGACTACAGCTCTCATTAGCATCCCTAAATACTTCTCACTGTTTGATCTCATAATTTCTGGAACAGCATTATCTCCAGTCTCCATGGGATTCTGGTAAGCCTGCCAAGAAGCTGCTGGCATCCAGTCTTCCAGTCAACCTGCTTTGGATGGAGTTTGGGTGCCCCAGGCTGAAGCACACATGGAGGAAAAAAGTCTCAGAAACCCATCTGATTGCAAGTTGCACTCCAAGGTGGGGAGGTGCTGTGAAAGCTGCTTAGAGAGGCATAAGAAAGACTGGAGAGGCTGTACAGGTGGTAAAGTATTCTAGAGAGGCTTTGGGGGACCTGCTTTAAGGCAGAACCTTCTAAGGCAGGAATCACAAATGTAGGTCGTTGCTTGGAAGTTCTCATTCATCTCCTTCTGAGACTGTCCCTTCCTGGGAAGATTGTAGCCTCCACAAGGTGGCTTCCCATATGAGTTACTGTCTCTCCCAGGAAGATGGAAGATGATGCTAGAAGCATTTTCATTTTTATTTATATTTTATTCTGATATTGAATATTGGAGAAATAATAATGTAGCCATACTGAATTTCATGAACTAGTGAGTTTATTACATTTTGATCCTGATCTTCTGAGGTTAAAGCAAAAACCCAAGGCAGATGCTCACATCTTTCCCATCTTTGCAGGTAATGGTCACCTCTATCATGAGTATGTATCCATGATGAGAAAAAATACTGTTTTTAGGGAAGCCAAGCAATCATTTCTTATATGAAAAGCCTCTATGCATAGAGGACACTCTGAGAGGATAGGGGAGCCAGATCAGGTTCATGACAGGCTCCTAGTAGCCCTGCCAGAGACCAGGCCTCAGTTTTGGTTTCCTGGAGCTGGCTGGAGCTGAACAAGCAGTTCTTGGGAAAACCACAACTCAGGGACAACCAATCAACAGGCACCCCACAGCCTTCTTCTAGCTAAAGATAGCTTTCCCTACCCTGCTGTTGGAAAGTCCCTGACCACTGGAGCCACTTACCAATCCTATAAACTTTTTGTATAAAATCCACCAATTAGCCCCAAGACTAATCTCTCCTTCCTGGAATTCTTCTAACCCTGCTTAAAAGGAGGCTGTGAGCTTCTCTCAGGGTCACTATTTGCTACTTTGTCAGATGGTTAGACCCCAACATATTGGATGTTTTTAAATAAATGCTCTTGTTGATTGCATACGTGACTAGTGGTCTTTTATGAGACTTCTCTTGGACCCTAACACACTCCATAAACATTTTATCTTCTTTTTGCATTCAGGAGATCTGCAACTAATGTAAATAAAACTCCCATGATAACTGTAGACAAATTGCTAAATGGTCTTATTAAATTAAAACCCAGAGCCAGATATCGGGGTGAAAACCTGAGAGATCAGAGGAATAGGAAAATCCACAAGTTAACTTCACCTCACCAGCTCTGCAGCTTCCAAAGAAACTTACTTCCTGTATACCCACACCTATATGTCTTTCTGTTCTGCTATCTCATTTGCTCTCTGTCCAGCTACATCACTTCCTCTTCCTGCCCAGCTCTGTCACTTCCTGTCTGTCTGTACAGACCTACAGACTTCTATGGTTAGTGCTGGGATTAAAGGTGTGTGTCACCACACTTGGCTCTGTTCCCAGTGTGGCCTTGAACTCACAGAGATCCGAATGGATCTCTGCCTCCGGAATGATAGGATTAAAGGTGTGTGCTACCATTGCCTGACTTCTGTGTCTAGTATAGTGGTTGGCTCTTTCCTCTGATCCTCAGATAAATTTTACTGGGGGGCACAGTATATTGGGGGACACAATATATCACCACAGATAACTATGAGAATCACCATATAAACAACCAGTCATAAAGAGTCATTCTAGAGCCAGGCATTGATGGTGCACATCTTTAATCCCAGCACTTGGGAGACAGAGGCAGGCAGATTTATGTGAGTTGTAGGCCAGCCTGGCCTATAGAGCGAGATCCAAGACAGCCAAGGCTACACAGAGAAACCCTGTCCCCCCCCCCAAAAAAAACCCAAAACAGAAATAAACAAATAAAAGTCATTCTAGTGGAAGAGACTGAACATTTGAGTTGGGTCAAGGCAAACACACAATCTCATAACGGCAAACAAACGGAAGTTTGGGAAACACACCATCCAAATCACACCTTTTCTAGTGTCTAACAAGATAGGAAAGTCTCAGCTTCCACAAGCTGTCACTGTGAAACACAAACACATGGCAAACATAAGCACATGGAAATTAGAACAACACATGAAACAAATGTTAATTGAAACAAATATGTTTATTAATGTTTGTATTATTTTTAACCACATAGAAATCAGAAAATTGCCTCTATGGAGAAGTAGCCTGAAAATCTGTCTAACAGAGTCTTATAGAAAACATTTCTATATGATCAACACATATTTGAAGATATAAACCTGAAAAATTAGAGGATAGTTATTAAGTTTTAAGCTTGAAATGCAACAAAAACTAAAACTTAAAAAAGAGTCCTAAAGGACATAACACCAATAGCTAGCACTATGACTCAAATTGTTATGTTCTGTTGAAAGTAAACTGAGATAGCATTTATCTTGTGTTGACTTTCCCTGGGAGATATAAACAAATATTCATTTGCCCAGGTAGGGCACAGATGACAGACAACAAAACAGACCCACCCAAGTCAAGCTTAATGGACCAGTGAATTTTGGAGGGTTTCTTACAGGAGTGAGGATGACTAAAAGGCAGCCTCATCTCTGAAGAGCCTCCTCAATAATGGGTAAGGACTCAATGAAAGCTGCATTTCTGAAACTGTCTACATGATTTGCAGGCAGTGTGGGTGGACAGTATCACTCCATAGCTGTTGTTACTATGTGCAACTCGGGAGAGGGGTTTTATTTGTCTGTTAAGTTTCAGGACCATCTTGAGACTTGTGAGTTTTGTTTTCTTCCCGTGCTTCATCAGTTTAGTTTACTTTCTAAGTCTTAAGGGCACTCATTCCAGGAGGAAATACTTCCATTTGAAGGAAGTAGCTACTGAATTTCTGGATAGTATTTACTATTTTAAAGAATAGTACATAAGTAAATGTTACATAAGTATAGGAATGGGTAGAGCCGACAGTAAAGTCAGTATTAATTGGAATAAAAATGTTTATGTGCGAACACTATTTGCTTTTAATGGACATTCAAAGATCTTATGCTGAAAGTACTTCTAGAATTAACCATGGTATTTAACTGAGAGTAATACACATAAATCCTAACTAAAACAGGAGGATGTGATCAGTGCTGCAAGAAAAACATCATCAGAGAAATCTGTAAAGGAGCCGCCTTTCCCTACAGTGGGAGGAACAACTAAGATGTGGGAGGGGCTATCTTTTTTTTTTTTTTTTTTTTTTTTTTTTTTTTTTTTTTTTTTTTCTGAGACAGGGTTTCTCTGTGTAGTTTTGGTATCTGTCCTGGATCTCACTCTGTAGACGAGGCTGGCCTTGAACTCACAGAGATTCGCCTGGCTCTGTCTCCCAAGTGCTGGGATTAAAGGTGTGCGCCACCACTGCCCAGCTGGGAGGGTCTATCTTCAAGGGCAGCATGACAGAAGTGTTCTGGGCTGAGCATGCTGGTGCAGTTCTTGACTGTGTGTCCTGAGGGATTTCACTTTCAAATGTCAGGTGTTTATTTGGAATATATAGATCCTGGGAATAAGAGGCAGTGTTTGTGAAAGGGTTTATTTTTCTCGGCTGCTAGGGTTGCTTTAACTGGGACAGAGGGCAAATTCAATTGCTCCTCTTTACAATGTGCAGCTCTGCCTGGTAATAACTACCAATACAAGGCTACATCACCCAGTCCTTTTACATTTAATGTGGGTCATGTTTTCCCAAAGGGGATATAATCCAAATAACTTTGAGCAACTCTTGAGGCTGTAGTGGATATGAAATTGGAATCCTGAATTATACCTAATCAGTCAGAAGCAGAGGTCACAACTGGAGCTTGTCATTGCAAACTGAAGTGGGATAGTCTTGTGAGAAGAGCCATCAATTCATGAGATTGACACTATCTAGTAAGGATAGTTGTTAGAGTTCAGTTGGAGGACATGCAGCTGGTGTTTGACAGAAAAGGGATTGCTTGGTTTGTGGGGAATGTCCTCATAATTCCAGTCTCGTGGTGGATTGTGGGGTGTGTGAACACAAGAATGGGAAAACAACCATACTCTATTCTTTAATAGATAGAGTCTAAAAATCCAAATGAAAAACACATACATTAAAAAAAATACTTCCAATATTTGCCTTCATGGTGGCATTTAGAAAGACCAGAGACATGAGAGTACATTATATCTCAAGGCGAACTAAAAAAATGATTTCATGGACTAGAGATATGGCTCTGTGTGGTAAGTGCTTGCTACATAAGCATGAACACTTAAGTTCAGATCCTCAATGCCGACAAAAAAAACCAGGCATGGATACACACCAGTAACCCCAGTGCTGCAGAGGATCCTGGAGGCTGGCTGGCTAGTTAGCCTAGCTAAAGCAGCAGGCACCAGATTCAGTAAAGAGATCCTGTATCAAAAACTGAAAGGGAGATCAGAAGAGGAAGATACCCAAAGTTGACCTCTGACCTACACATACACACATACACACATATGCACACACACAAAGATGTACACTCGTGTATACATGACACATGCATATATATGTGTATACAGGAGTGTACACAAGCAGACAGGAGAATTCATGCACATATACACTAAATGATTTCATAGGTAACTCATTGAGAAACTACCTGAAATATTTGGGCACTGAATTCTAGTCTCTAGTTTTTAACTGAGTTGCAGAGCCAGCTAGGTACCAGCTCTGTCCTGCAAAGCTTGTCATACAGGGGGGTGTGATCTTGGAGGGCAGCGGCAGGCATCTGGACTGAGAGAAGTAGAAGAGTTGATGGAAAGATGCTGGGGAACCATGCATAGAAAAGTCTGCAACAGATATAAATCACAATTCATCATTGTACAGTTGTAGAGGAATATTGCACTACCTAAGCAGTTTAACCTGGTTTCATTTTCAGTTTAGTCAAGGAGACAATGCTCACATTTACTCTTTTACTAGTTACCAATGAGCCAGTTGAACCCTCAATCTGTAAATGAAGCTTCAATGATTTCACTGTCTATGATATTAAAAAAAATACTCCCCTCTTCTTCCTCCTAAGTGCTTGTTTTAATTCTGTTCCTTCACTCAGCAAACAAGTTAAGATCCTAATAAGAGTCAATAATTTTAATATAAAAGTTCTTGATCTCACAAAGCACAAGTGACTACATATCCTCAAGTGTTTCTTAGACTAGGCAAGTACAATTGCAGAATGCACCAGTGTGTGATGGACTTTCTTTGGGTGTAGCTTGTTTTGCTTCTATATCTTATGGAGTTTGTGAAGACATCTAATTACCTTAAAGGTTTGATGACATGTAATGTTTTGACCTAGAAAATGAATTAAAGTAAATAACATAATAATAATAGTATTATCACCACAACAATGATTATTCTATAATAACATTATATAAATCCATAATCAATTCAATTGGAAATTAGTCATGTCTGATAAAACCTTATGTCAAGAATACAACTTATCGCCAGGTGGTGGTGGCACGTGCCTTTAATCCTAGCACTCGGGAGGCAGAGCCAGGAGGATCTCTGTGAGTTCGAGGCCAGCCTGGTCTACAGAATGAAATCCAGGACAGGCACCAAAACTATACAGAGAAACCCTGTCTCAAACAATAAAAAAAAGAATACAGCTTATCTATGTATTTTCCCCCCCCACACCTGCAGAAGGAGGATGCGTTTTTATCATCAGGCACAGAAAAAAAGACAATGTGGGTATTTCTGTATTTAGGTAACAACTGGGGGCTAATATTACTGTGGTTCAAACATCACACCAACTGGGAATGAGTTTCTTTGCACAGTGCCCTCCTTAGAGCACCCTTGACCTCAGCGTTCCTCAGGCTGTAGATCAGGGGGTTCAGCATGGGGTTGAAAAAACTGTAAAATAGGAAAAGGATTTTCTGCTGCTCCTCAGGGTGTTGGGACTTGGGGGCCATGTACATGACGATGGCACTGCCAAAGAAGAGCCCGACCACACAGAGGTGGGAGGAGCAGGTAGAAAAGGCCTTTCTGCGGCCGTCCCCTGACTGCATCCTCAGCACAGACACCAGGATGCGTGTGTAGGAGACCAGCACTAAGCATAAGGGTCCCACTAGGATGAACACTGAAGCTGCGAAGATGACAACTTTGTTGAGTGTTGTGTCAGCACAGGCCAGCTTGAGGACAGACAGGATTTCACAGAAGAAGTGATTGACTTCATGAGGTCCACAGAAGGGCAGCCTCAGGATGAGGCTCATATGAACCATACTAAGGAGGGAGCCACATGTCCAGGACGTGATAACCAGAGCAACACAGTCTCTCCAGCCCATGATGGAAGAATATCGAAGTGGGTGGCAGATGGCCACATACCGATCATAGGACATCACCACAAGGAGGAGACATTCTGTGTGTGCAAAAGCCATGAAGAGGAAGGTCTGTGTCATGCATCCAGCAAACGAAATAGGCTTGGATGGATCTAGAAGGTTCACTAGCATCTGGGGCACAGTGTTGCAGGCGTAGGCAATGTCAACGATGGCCAGGTGACAGAGGAAGAAGTACATGGGGCTGTGGAGTCTGGAATCTCCACAGATTATTCCAAGGATGACCCCATTCCCCAGCAAAGTGAAGGCATAGAAGAGTGAGAAAGATGCAAAAAGAATGTGGTGAATCTTTGGGCCAAGGCAGAATCCCAGCAGGACAAACTCTGTGACCATTGTCTGGTTTTCCTCCATTTCACTATGAAAGAGAGATGCAGAGAACTGGGACGCAACCGTTTCAAACAGAGGTGTCAATTTTTTGACATTGTCACATGACTCTGCCATCCACAGATGTATTGGAAACAAGTATTGTTTACTTGTCTTAGGCATGGAATACTATTAACAGCCTCCCCTAGGAACTTATTAATTAAAAGTAAATAAATAAATGCCTATAAAAACTAAATTATCTATAAGCAAAATAGCTAGTCTGACATTCAATTTTTAGAAGAATAATGTGTCACCAATGATTGTTTACTTAGAACCACTGACCCTGAGGCAGTCAAGAACTGGCAAATCCACACATATAAAATAACCATGAAGCACTGATCACTTCAGGCTTTATGTTGACAAATCTGTCAGGGAATTGCTGAATCTCAAAAAGAGCTCTCAAAATGAGAACAGCACTAGAAAGAAAAAGAATTCCAGTTGCTTTGGTAGAAGTTATGATTGCTTCTATAAATATTTATATCCTAACTAGAGATTACTTTTATAACTCTACCCAAAGGAAATAATGAAACAGCAACTTTTTATTATTAATATTGTTTTTGATGGGCAAGAGTAATTACGGGTATTTACTTACCAAGTTCAATTTAATGTTCAGATACTTGAATACAACCCGGAGTCTTGTGAGGCAGTGAGAAGGAAGGGTTTTGTAGAAACAATATCCAGTGGTAATGATTTATGATAGTACATATCTTTATTTAGATATGTAAATAAAATGTATGTAACTATATCTATATAGAATGAGTATTATTGTCTTGAAAAATAGAAACAAACTAACATTTGTTAATGTAGAAACTGGTTCACCAAGCAATTGTCAGAATCATTAATTTGCCACAGTAATCTTTTTATTGGAGTCCATAGACAATAGGGCATTCTGTGTTTCATCAACTAAATTTACAAGCCTAACAATATGTAAGCTCTCCAGGATTTGGAAGCTAGGCATGGCAGGTGTCTATGTGGAAAGACTCAGAAAAAAATTTCCTATGCAGTATCCGATCAGATCATCCCTTCTATGTTTATTTTCCATAAAAGAGCTAAAATGAAAATAAGATAGGATTCTCTTTTTATTATTAATTTAATCCTTTATATTTGCAATACATACCATACCTGAAATTTATAACACAACAATTTGCTATTCAAACTGAAAAACAGTAGCTGACCTCATCATCAAGAATGCTCATATTCCTTAGCTGGCATGGTGGCCCATATTTTTAACTCCAGCACTCAGGAGGCAGAGGCAGGCAGTCTCTGAGTTCAATGCCAGCCTAGTCTACAGAGTTTCAAAAATAAAAGAATGCTCATGTTCTTTACATGTAGGTAGTGGAAAACATTCATAAATTAAAAATTCACCTTTTCGGTCATTTGACCAATACCTCCATTGTCAAATTAATGATGAAATAGCTTATATTTATATTTATAATATGTACAGTAAGTTGAAAAGTTGTCTTTTTTACCATAATTTCCTCAAGAAGTTTTGTTGACAGTCAATATAGTTTGAAATGCCAACATTTACCAGAACTATTATATGCTCAAAATAACTTGAGGTTTAGCTACCTTTCCACAAACAGTGTGAGGAATAACACCGAGTTTGTTCCATCTCCTAGTTTAACTGTCATTATTATACAGGTGATGTTAAGGAATGTTCCCTGAAGAAGTTAGCATGAGATATAGGATTGCATTTTGAGAGAAAGAGACAATTGCAAAACACACTCACGAGAATAGCAATGCAGAGGTGAAAGCAAGACAGCTTAAGGAAAGACAGGACTGGAGAGTTTAGGGACTTCTTAAAGGCCACTCTTGATGGATGCCGTTATTCAGTAGCAGGGCAGAAGGATTTGGTCAAATCATTGCACCCAAATGTGGTCAGTTTCATGGCATATGTATGTGGAGAAAGAGTAAAAAAAAGAAGGAGGAGATGGATATGGAGAACAAACATCAGGCCTGAAGGCAGCATTCAGAAGTGTATGCAAATGATCTTCAGGAAGGGGAGCAGAGGAACCAGGTAACACAAAGATGCTAGCCACTTGGTGGACAGATGTCTGCAGGATGCAGCGATGGGTTTGGTGATTGGCTATCAATAACCTTACCAATAATGATTTCTGAGTAGATCTTGCTGTAATTTTGTGTTCTTCAACCATCAGGTAATAACTCCTTTTCGTGAACAGATCTCTCTAAAGGAAAGCAAAATATTGTTAGAAAAATTATGCACCTGTCACAATTATGCTTGAATTTTAAATAAGCTGTATTTATAAACTAGGGCTGGTGCCTTGTCCTCTTGCACTTTGGCATAGCATGATGTTGCCCCGGAAGGACACTTCTAAAGCTGGGTCTACAGTGTGTCGATTAGATCCTGACCAATGAAATCTCCTTTAAGCAAGTTTGGGGGTAAAGTATGCTTTCCTTTCTTTTTTTTTAAACCTTTCTAGAGCTTTATTGAGAGAGAGAGGGAGGGAGAGAGGGAGAAAGAGAGAGAGAGAGAGAGAGAGAGAGAGAGAGAGAGAGAGAGAGAGAGAGAGAAAGAGAGAGAGAGAGAGCTGCTTTCCTTTCAAACCGATAATATCTCTGTTTTATTTGGGGAAAGAAATGGCCAGATTTCACTGATATGAAAATAACCTAAATAATATCTTCATTTATTTTAAATGCATGATAGGCTGATTTCATGTTAGGATAGAAAGAAATTGTTTTTTTTTTTGTATGTGTGTGTGTGTGTGTGGTTGCCAAAGTGTCTAATTTTCTATTGAATGAAGTCTATTATATTATATTTATTTATTTAGTGTGCAAATGGGGGCATGTGTATGCCATTGCTTGCACATGGGAATCGAAGAACAACTTGCAGGTGTTTGTCCTCTCCCTCCACCTTGTGAGTGTCGGGGATGAAACTCAGATGGCCAGGCTCGGGGTGGGCACCTTTGCCTGCTGAGCTGTCTAGCTCATCCCTACCTGTAGTTTTAAACACACAGAATTCTGGACTGCAATATTGGAAGCTAAAGTAAAGACAAACTGAGACGGTCAGGTGTGTGAGCATCTTTTCAGTCCCGTAGCTCCATTGTTTCCACCTTGAGAAAGCAGTTGAGTGCTGCTGCTTGTTTTGTAACCCTGACAATTTGTACACATTTGTCAGATGTGAAGTTAATGACGAAATACAAACAGCTTCTGTGTTATGAGACTGGCTTCATTTAAAATGAAGTCTACTATACTTGTGTTGAACTCAGACCCATCTTCCAGCAGGAAGTGAGTCCTAGAATTTTGAAACACTTCATTCCTGTGATCTGTATTAAAGGAAGACCTCTAAAATTTGATAAGAACAGCAGAAGGATTCAGAGTGTTTGGCACTTGAGTCAAGAACAGACTTCATTTCATCTTTTTCTTTTGATAGCTGTGTAAAAACAAATGGAAACCAAACAGATTCATTTTCTTGCACTCTACAGGGACTCCACATTGTGGGACTTTTAGCAGGCAGCATGTGTTGAGGAGCTCAGGGACTCTTGCTCCTCACTGCTGGGCTATTTGCTGATGATAGATTTAGGAAGAGGGGAAATCACTGCCTTCAGCTGTGCATCTGCTGGTGCGTTCACCAGGTTCCCATGGTTAGTTACAATCCAGTGCTCACAGAATGGTCCTAGCTGAACTAAATTGGCCACAGAAGGAAGCCACAGTCAGGAATCTGGGATAAAGACTGATAGAGAGGAAGAAGGAGTTCCACAGAGGTGAAAGGGGGATAGGAGAGGGTGGGTGGAGAGAGTAATCAGAATGTATTAGATACATATTAATGTTGTCAAAAACAAGCTTAGTTAATAAAACAATCAAATCTCTAAGTTTTAATGAACCATCAGTCTCTTTCCTACAGTATTAGGCACTGGGTAAAGCAGAATTCATAAAACAGTCCTACGTTAGTCAATTGTTCAGCTCAAATGAAGACTTCTTATTTGTAAATAATAAGAAAGAACTGAAAAATATTACATTTCTTGTTTGCATAATTATAAACATAGACTTTGACAAGTTATCTTAAGGAGTGAGAATTGAGGCAGCAAATGTTTTTTCTAGGGGTAGAGACTATCCTGGATGAGCAAGAACTAGAAAATCACTCTTGCATAATCACGGTCTGTTCCATAGTTTGTTAAAGGCTGGTAATAACTGATCATTCGTTGAGTGCTCCTATGTACCAAGTACTATGGGAGTACAATGTGCAACAGGTTGATAGGTCTGAGACTGTGAAGATTGTGAAAGTATGCTTTAGGAAGGAAAGGAGAGGGAAAGAAAAAAGGAAACTTTGGATGCAAACATTGGAAATAAAATTCTTCTGAAAAGAAAACTTAGGTGTAATTGGCCAACTCATCCTTCTCTCACCCCTTTGCTATGTTACCTCAGATACACAGTATCTTTTCTGCTTTCTTTCTGTCCTTACCCCAAAGACTCACCCTCAGTGCTAGAGAAAAATCTACTTATTTACGGAGTATGTTTTAAGTATCCGAGTATGTCCACAAAGTTATATTCAATGGAAGGCTAGTATAAAACATACACACACTTAGTAATCATTTAGCTTTATATTCCATTGCAGCAAATGGATCATCATAAACACAGCATGTGTTTTGACAGTGCTGACAAGAATTAGATGCAACATTTAAAAACAACCAAATACATTAACTTCACTGGAGCAGAGCATCATTCCATAAGCTATTCTACTATAACGTCTATTAAGTAGGAAAATAATTCCACATATTTCATTTAAACCCATAAAGTGAAAACTCCTGTTTATACAGAATGTGAATGATGAGTATGTGTGTGCAAGCATTGCACTCCTATACACACACACACACACACACACACACACACACACACACCTCACACAATGAATTTGTTTCTCTTCTGGATACAGAAAGAGTGCCAGTGAACGTGACAGTTGGATAGAAACAGATGGTACAACTTCTCTGGGAAGAATTAAAGTGGAGTAAATTCAGGTAACCTCAATAGCTTCCACATTTAGGTCCCAAGGATCTCGGAAGGGGAAGCAGCAGGAGGTTGGCCCAGGTCCTGTCTCCTCAGGGCTTCTGTATATGCACAGAATCCTCACTAATTCCCCTTCCTGAAATAAAACCTCATGAAAGGAGGTTTTATTCTCTGAGGGCTCAGCCTAGTTAGCAGCTCTTGAGGGTTCACTGGAGGCACAGGGTCATGAGATGTCATGCACGCTCACCTTTGCTGGGAAGCAGACACAATTGTGATTTATCTCTGTTCGCATCCCCAGCAGGACACACAATTAGGAAACATACACAGCCATCTGGCACACCCATGAGGCTTCAACTCTCATTACAGTTCTCAGATACTTGACATTATCTGTCCTCAAGATTCCCAGAATTGCACTGTCCCCAGTCTCCAGATGGTTCTGGTGACTCTGTCAGGAGCAGGACTAGTTGCTGAGTTCCCAGAATCCACAGTGCAGCTTAGTTTCTCCTTGGTGGAGTCTGGGTTCCTTGGGGTCTAGCAGAAGTGGGAAGACAAGACCTAAGTTACATTTCAAGGTGTGGAGGTGCTGTGGGAGCTGGTAAGGAAGGCATGGGTAGTCCAAGAAGGGGCCAAGGTATTCCAGTGGGGCCTTTGGGGACCTGCCTTTGGGAACTTTCTTCTAGGGCACAAACCTCCCATGGAGATAATTCATTGTGAAGTGTAGAGACTGAGTTCAGGCCCCCAGAGGAGGGAGGAAAAGACCCCTCCATGACACTTTCCCCCAGAAAGTACCTTCAATCTGTGGAAGGCTCTTCTTTAAGATACTCTCTAAGACACTGTCATAGTCTTCATATTCTACTTCATTATTTGGTACTGGATATAGAATTTGTCAGAGTGTTATTTTAAAAAATTTCATGTCAACCAATCATGAAATTTACAAACTGGCTCCTTATAGCATGTCCTTGCAGGGAAATTTGTCATAACTGTCCACTTTTGAGTACATGTCAGCCCGTGTTCCAATTCTGCTTGCTCCTGTGACAGCAAGCATACACAAAGATGACAAATAATAGCTTCTGGAACAGGAAGATCTTGGTGCTTTACCAGATGGACATTCATAAATAACACAGCCTCCTTTTGTCATGTTTTGGGGCATCTGCAAACTGCGGAAATCAAACAATAAACATTTAAGAGAAAAAAGGGTATTAACAAAACAGCACATTTGTGGAAGCCGTTATTTTAAGACATGGTTCAATATCCAGCAGTTTGGCCACTGTAAAGTTATGTTAAGGTACAGAAGTAAAACATCTGAAGATGAGAAGAAACTAAATACAGATGTATATCTCATGAAATTTAAGCCAGAAGAGGGAATCACTTCAAAAGCGTGTTTTTTTACATCATAGCAAGTAGACACAGCTTTAAACTGTGGGTTTTGACATTTTTCAGGTTTCTATAAGAAAAGCAGTTGTATTTTAAAACTCTGAAGCCAAACTTAGTTTTTTTTTAATTTCAAAATATAATCTTTTGCCTCTCTCTGTCTCTGTTCTCTCTCTTTCTCTTACACACACACACACACACACACACACACACACACACACACACACAAACACACACACCACACACACTTTTCCTTTTTGAGAAGACAGAGATTGAATCTAGGGCTCCATGCATGCTAAGCAAGCACCATTTCATTGAGCCACATCCCCAGATCATATATATATGTAGTTTGATTCATCTCTCTCACACACATATTCATCACAAATTTGGAAGATTGTGAGATTGAATAGGCTCATTCCTCAAGGTTTATAATGGCATGCTGGACCAAGAAACAAGAGATACTTGGAGTCATTGTTACCCAAGGATCATGTTAAACAATAGAAGAGATGCTTGGAGTCATTGTCACCCAAGGATCATATTAAACAATAGAAGAGATGCTTGGAGTCATTGTAACCCAAGGATCATATTAAACAACAGAGACAATGAATGACCCTCACTTTCCATAACCAAACAGACTCTGACATGCACTGATGTGAGCTACTGTCCTCAAACTGACAACCTTTGCAGAGGCTTCCTTGTAGGAAAAAGAAAAATAAATAAATAAACTGGGGATGGGGTGGGGAGAGAAAACATATTTGTCCTAGAAGGGATTTTCAGAAAGTATCCACAAGGGGCCATTCAAGCTCCCCTGTTCCAGAAAAATTAAGTGTCTGAAAAAATGGCACAACTATCAACTTTGGCAAAAGCCAAAGCTTTAAAAAGTGCAGTAGAATTCTTTTTTCAACAAAATGAAATTTTATAGCTTTCACTATACTAATAAAGATTTGAATCTTACAGAGAAATACAGCATGGAGTCATTCACAATCTTCTTCCCTCACAAAATGTAGTGATGTATTGTATACCCCAATATATTGTGTACCCTAATAAACTTATCTGGGGATCAGAGGATGGAGCCAGTCACTAGAGTAGACATAGAGGCCAGACAGTGGTGGCACATACTATTAATCCTATCACTTGGGAGGCAGAGATCCATCTGGATCTCTGTGAGTTCAAGGCTACACTGGGAACAGAGTCAGGCAGTGGTGGCACATGCCTTTAATCCCAGCACTTGAGATCTCATGCCTTTGCTTGGAAAGCACACATGCCTTTAATCCTAAGAAGTGACATGGCTGGGTGGAGAATGGTATATAAGGAACTTGAGGAGACAGGAACTAAGCAGCAGTTCAACTGAGACCCTCAGGGGTGATGACTCACAGGTTCTTTAGACTGAGGATTTCGTAGAGGTAACAACTACTGGCTGGCTTGCTCTGCTCTCTGATCTTTCAGCTTTCACCTCAATATCTGGCTCTGTTTTTTTTTTTATTATTATTAATAAGACCTTTTAAGATTCGTGTTACAATGGAAGGCATTTTGAAGTCCTCTGGAAGGCTTATGGTTTGAACAGAGAGAATTTTGGGGAGATGGAACACTGCATCATGACTAGCAGGGTCTCTAAGAAGTATGTTTTGGAACTGTGACTTTGAAATCTTGGCTATGACTGGGACTAACTGCACCACAACCTGTTATTGTCAGCATTTGAAATTATAGATTTGTAGAATCCCTCCCACAACTACTGAGTCAGTCATCCAAATGGAGGGCACAAGACAGCTCAATGCTAAATAAAGATAATGCATATGCTCGGGATGGTTAGGACCCTCTTGAGAGGATCATTTCTTCTGTCAGTGGTTAATCATGATGCTGTAAACTTGTCAGAAAACTCTCTGCATCTTCAGAACTCTCTTCAAAGTATTCTTCACATCAGAGTTCCTGAGACTATAAATTAGGGGGTTGAGCATGGGATTAAAAAGACTGTGAAACAGTAGGAGATATTTCTTCTGCTCCTTCGGGTTCCCGTGTCTGGGTCCAACGTACATGACAATGGCCGTTCCATAAAATAATCCGACCACACAGAGGTGGGAGGAGCAGGTGGAAAAGGCTTTCCTTTGACCCTCCCCTGACTGGATCCTCAGGATAGCACCAAGGATACAGGCATAAGAGACCACGATTGAGGAGAATGGTCCCACAAGCACAGACACTGCCCCAGCCAGGACCATAGTCTCATTGAGGTGTGTGTCTGCACAGGCAAGTTTGAGAATAGCTGTGATTTCACAAAAAAAGTGATTCACTTTCTGAGACACACAGAAGGGTAAAGGTAGAAGTAACACTAGATGAACCAAGGACAGGAGAACCCCAATGATCCAGGAAGTCACAGCCATAGTGCTGCAGACCTTCCAGCTCATGATGGTAGAGTATCGGAGGGGGTAGCAGATGGCCACATACCGATCATAGGACATCACAACTAGGAGCAGACATTCTGTGATAGCAAATGTCAAAAAAAGAAATGTCTGTGTCATGCAGCCAGCAAAGGAAATGGGCTTGGCTGGATCTAGAAGGTTCACCAGCATCTGAGGCACTGTGTTGCAAGCATAGGCAATGTCAACGATGGCCAGGTGGGACAGGAAGAAGTACATGGGAGTGTGGAGTCTGGAGTCAAGGCAGATAAGCCCCACGATGGTCCCATTCCCCAGCAGGGTGAAGGCATAGAACAGGGAGAAGAGGGCAAAGAGGAGCATCTGCATCCTTGGGCTGAGTGGAAATCCCAGGAGGATGAACTCTGTGATCAATGTCATATTGTTTCCCATATCCCTATGGCAGAGGAAACTGAGTTAATGACTGGTTTAAGGGTAGACTTAATACAGATTTGTGCTGACTTCATACCCTTTGTAGGTTAGCAAAGTAAGGATAGCTGAAATGAATTTTTGTTTTAAATGGATTTTTAAAGAGTTCTTGCCAGGTGGTGGTAGTACACACCTTTAATCCCAGCACTCGAGAGGCAGAGGCAGGCGGATCTCTGTGAGTTCGAGGCCAGCCTGGTCTACACAGAGAGTTCCAGGACAGCCACCAAAACTACACAGAGAAATCCTGTCTTGAAAAACCAAAAAAAAAAAAAAAAAACCCCAAAAAAACCAAACCGAAAAACAAAAACATTATGTACACAGATATATTTCTTTTAACATTTAAAAAATTTTAGTTATATTATTGTGTATGTGGACATGTTGTATTTGTGTGGGTCCACTTGCCATTACATACACATAGAGAACTTTGTGGAGTTGGTTTTCTTCTCGTACCCTGCTGTGACTCTAAGAGCACTGAACCATCTTGCTTGCTTGATGACTGCAACATTTTTGATGGATCTATAATTTCATAATACATATACCCATTTTACTGCAAATCAAAGTTTGTTTGAAAACATTCTACAGGTTACACCATAGTTTTCAAATAAATTCTCCTTGTCTTGGTTGACATTATTCAGAGTTATTCTCTTACTATTTTTAATTAGAAACAATGAACCCTAAATGATGGACCAATGTTTCAAAACTGTATTACATTCGATATTAAGTGGAAAGGGTTCAGTAGGATGTAGCAAGGTTAAACATACAAAAAGCATCATTCATCATCCCTTCCACAGACCTTTCCCATTCTACAATAAACACCTCACAAAGTGTTTTTCTATTTAAGTGTAAAGGCTTAGATTCAGCCAAAAATATTTTTTGTCATTTAGTTCTTCACATTAACATTTAGATGAGCATTTTTGTGACTGACCAGGTGTGAACTGTGCTGTTTGTCAGGCATGACAGCAGGATTAGTGACCTTGTCTTCTGGCTCAGTGTCGACAGATACTCTAAACACAGTTTTAGGTGCCATCTCTGCAGGTGGCTTTCAGGGACTCAGTTCTGTGGGAAATGCTGTGGAAACATTGCTATTGCTATTGGCCGATTGAACCACATCACCTCTCTAACTCTGTAATTCTATAGTAAAAATGTGAATACAAACATAGTTTTCCCCCTGCTGCATATATTTTATCCTCTTATTTTATGTGAATTCCCCCTGTGTGGGTGTACAAGAATGAGTCATAATCCTTCTTTTAAATATGCATGAAATTCTACATCTAAGATTGAAAGATCTCATTATCAAAATATTAAATTTATGTTGGACTTCACTTACTGCTATCAGAGAGGTAACTAGCATGCTCAGGCAAGTGAAAATAAAACCATATGCAGGTGTTTATTGATTTCCTATTATCTTAGTGTATTCCTTATTCTTAGTGTAGATGTATCAGTAATTAAATTATTACCTACTCATTGCTCAGACTTCGTATGTCATCGAAGTAAGGTTATGCATAATAAACATACATTTGTATACTTATTTGATGGGTTCCTATAAATGATAATTTGTTCATAATACTTTTTCAGGAATTCATTTGCACATACATGCCTCTATTTCATAAAAGACAAGCTGCTTGCCAAAATTAACCACTAATACACTGATTAAAGTTATGCATTAACATATTAATGTATGATATACCAATAAACATTTGTATGTCTTACTCAGTTTATCTTGTTGTTGTAACTGTTGATGGGCAGAATTTGAACATTAAGAAAGTAGAACTGTAGCTTTTTTGACAGTAAAAGTAAATAGACAATGGAAATAACATTATATTTCATCAGAACTTACCCAAGAAATGAGGAATCCTGGGTGTCTAGAGAAGGCTATTGTACAAGGACTATGGTAAACCTTCATTCAGAAAATGTAAACATTTCTTCAATTCTGGGATGACATTGGAAGCCTTGTTGCTTGTCTCAGAACTGACAAAGAAGGACTATGGCTTTTCAAGTTGCCTTTTAGAAGAGAAGGCTTTATGAATTTATCACCTCTACAGGTCACCCTTTCAATTGTCATGAGAGCCTTGTGTAGTGCATGAAAAAAATAGGTCTCTTTGCACCATCATGGTTCCTATAGAGACAGGAAGAAACCACCCACTGTGATTCTAGCCCACAGAGGTTTGAGTTTCTCTCTGTTTCTGTGTCTGTGGAAGTCATATCATAATATCTTCAGACATTCATGAAGAATAGTCAGTACTTTCGAGTACTTTCATAAGTAGTAGGACATGTTTATACAAAGTCATACTTGGAACCACAGCTACATCAATTTACAGATTGTTGTAGCTTTATGAATTTTCATTTTGTTTCAGTCTTCAAACAATCAAGAGATATGGTGGCAGATGAATAGATTGTTCCTGGTTATTGACTGTGAATAAAATCTTGAAATTAATCCCTTTAGCCATACACCCTTTAGTCTGATTTTCTAGATACTTGGAAGGCAGTAGGAAAACGAAGTTGAATGATGAGGTCTAAATTGTTGGATATTATCCAGAAACTCAGACTTTTCATCTCTAAGCACAGGTCTGGAGATGTGTAGGAGTCATCTTAGGGATGTAGAAGCCTTGGGACTTGTTGATTCATCTGTTGTTGGACACCAGGTTGGTCTCCTAACTTAGCTACTACTAAGAACAGTACTGCAAGGCTGGAGAGATGGCTCAGAGGTTAAGAGCACTGACTGCTCTTCCAGAGGTCCTGAGTTCAATTCCCAGCACCCACATGGTGGCTCACAACCATCTGTAATGAGATCTGGCGCCCTCTTCTGTATACATAATAAATAAATAAATCTTTAAAAAAAAAAGAACAGTACTGCAATAAACATTGATGTGTGATTATCGCTGTGATATTATGACTTTGAGTCTTTGGGTAAATATGCAGAAGTAGTGTAGCTGGGTCATATTGTAGATGATTTATTGATTAACAAATTAATAAAACATGATTTTATTAGTGCATATGCCTCCTCCCCACTTATTTGGAAAAAAATGAAATACAGTCAGAAAGTCTTTGGGTCAATATTCTATTTCTTCTACCTATTTCTTAAATACTTCTTCTAAAAATAATATTTTTTATTTAATTTTTTACAAACAGACATGCATACAATATACCTTGATTATATCCACCCTCTGCTCTCTCTTCTTCAGCTCCCTTCTGGACCCTTCATCACATCTCTGTCCCGCTTTCTTGGCTTTATTTATTTATTTACTCACTCAGTTCAGTTAGTATTGTCCATGTGTGCATGGGCATGGGACCATCCACTGAGGCATGAGCAGAAAATGACTCTCAAATCCTCAGCAGCTATCAAGTGTCAAAATCTCCTCAGGCAAAGATGGGCCCTTACCTCTCCATCCTGAATTTTTAAAATTTATTTATCCATTTAATATATTTTTTATGAATATACTTTGTATGGTAAACATATCCCCCACTGCCCTGTTCCTTCTTCTTCTCTCCTCCATTTTTTACCCCTCATCCCCTCTTCCATTTGTCTTCTGTATTTCCCTTCATTTATTCTCCTTTATTCATGCCTAATGTCATTTTATAGACACATTCATGATTTTATGTGACTAAAGAAAATCTAAGAACCACAAACAAGAGAAAACACATGATATTTGTCTTTCTGAGACTGGCCAAACTCACTTAATATGATTATCTCCAGTTGCATCTATTTCCTTATAAATGACATAATAAATAATTTTATTCTTCTTCATGTTTGAAAAAAATTCCCTTGTTTACATATACACTTTTTTCTTATTCATTCCTCTGCTATTGGAGACTTAGGTTAGTTCTGTCACTTAGCTATCATGAACAGGACTGCAATAAACATCGATGTGATAATGTCTCTGGGACATTGGAGTCTTCTACACAAATACCCATATGGCAGATCTTTGAAAAAAAATCCACAATAGATGGACAAGTTTACATCTACCTATCTCAGCAGCAGATTGTGCTGGCATTGCTTTTCAAATGACCCAGAATCAGATGGCTTCTTCTAGTCCCCATTATTGCTCCTCTTGTCTCTGCCACCTTCTTCCATCACCTGTGTTTTTGCAAGAGCCTCTTCACTTTAACTCAGCATGGGATGTGGAGTGATCCTGCTAAATTATGGGAAGAGCTATTATTACTCCTCCACTCACAGCTCTTTTATGATTTTCTGACTCCATCATAGGTTTATAAAATCATCCTGGGGTTTTTCAGTGGCTTGACCCTGTACAGGTAACCATAGCTTTTGTGTGTTCATGTGTGCAACAACCATGTTGTGTCTAGTGACAGCATTTCACAGTGCCGCTCCCCATTCTTCAGCTCTTACATTCTTTCTGCCTCTCTTCTGAGACGTTCCCTGAGCCTTGGGTCTAAGAAGGGTTGGTACAGGTGAGTGCTGAGCAACGGGTGGGACACCTACATTGTTAGGTCTTTAAGAAACTTCCACATTGACTGTTAGATTTCTGAGAAACTTCCACAGTACCTGGACTGGTTCATGTTTCTACCAGCAGAGTACAGGGGTTCCCTGTGTCCATATCGTTACTGGCATTTGTTGCCAATGATATATTTAATGTTTGATGTTCTAAGTGGAGTGGAATGGAATCTTAATGTAGCTTGGTTTTCATGTTATAACTTAATTGTCTTTCTTTTCATGTGATTAATAAAAGAAATAAAGGATGCTACCCTTGAATTTGTTCCTTTTAAGTTGAAGGGGAAGCATCAGATCTTTAACAGTTCATTACTATTTTAACTATGGTGTTACCATGTACCCCTTTTCAGATTAGAAAAAGTTACCTAGATGGTTGAATGTGTGTTTCTCGTGGAAAAGTGTTAGACTTGTCTGTCAATTGCTTTAAACAGATGTAAGGAGAGATTATATTTTCCATTATTTATTTAACATGCAGTAGTACATTGATTGTGTTTGTATGTTCATATTACTGTACTCCTGGAATAAATTTCACTTGATTATAGTATTTGTGCTGCCTGTTTACAGGTTCTGGTTTCTGGTATTGGTTGAGACTGTGCACTTATATACAGAAGGATAATGGTCTGTAGTTTATATTTCCTGTGGTGTCTCTTATATTAATGACATTGACCTCACAGAAGGACTTAAGAAATGTTCTCTTCACTACTATTTTTAAAAATCTCTATGAAGAAATAATGTTAATTCTTCCTTTTAAACTCTGGTATAGTTTGCCAAAATAGCAATGTGGTTCATAACTATCTTTGATGAGCTTTGAATTTACTAATTTATTTTTTATATACTATAAATCTACTTAGATCATTTTAATGAGTTGGTAGATTTGGTATTTATAGAAAAAATTCCCTAATTGTAACATAGTTGCTCACAGAATTCTCTCACAGCTCTTTACATATCAGCTAAATTGGTGATGATGTTCCTTTACAAAGCTAATTTTAGTTTTTAGTATTTTCTCCTTGTATATATGTGTGTGTGTGTGTGTGTGTGTGTGTGTGTGTGTGTGTGTGTGTGT
>CABHPQ010151172.1:0-27876 GCA_902168405.1 Peromyscus aztecus | reverse complement strand
GTGTGTGTGTGTGTGTGTGTGTGTGTGTGTGTGTGTGTGTGTGTGTGAGCATGTGTAGTGGCTGTAGAGGTGGCCATCAGGTGTCCTGTTTTATCATTCTCTTTTTTATTCCCTTGAGACAGGGACCCTTATTGAAACAGGTGCTTTACTGTCAGCCATCAAACTTTAGCAAACTCCTGTTTCTGGTCCCTGAATCCCTGGGACACGAGAGCGTGTGCAGCCACAGCCAGCTTCTGACATCTGCAGTGCGAGTTCAAATCCTGGTCCTCAGGCTTGTGCAGCAAATGCTCTCAGAGGCTGAGCCACCTCCCCAGCTCTTCACCACTCTCTCTTCTGTTGACCTGCTACTCATTTCAGCTAAAGTTTGGTCATTTTGTTAATTGTTTTAAAATAGAAAAACCACATTAGCAACCATTAATTTTATCTCTTGTTTTTCTATTTTTGATATTATTTATATATGTTCTAATCTATATTACTTTATTTCTTCTGCTTGCTCTGGTGCTTAATTAGTTTCCTTTAAAATAAGTGATTGGTGATGAAATGTGAATAATTGATGCAAATATGAATGAGAAATAATGCTCTATATGGGAGAAACTTTTAACATTGGGATTCAATCCAGAAATAGAATTCATAGAGTTAATTATGAATGTATCATTTTCCCTGTTATTTTGTCCCACTTCCAGAGCTGGAATTTGAGCAATTATAGTTTTTAAAATCAGACTTCTAGCCATGTGTGGTGTCATGTGCCTTTGATCCCAGCACTTGGAAGGCAGAGGCAGGTGAATCCCTGTGAGTTGGAGTCGATTCTGGTCTACAGAGTGAGTTCCAGGACAGCCAGAGCCACATAGTAATACCCTATCTCAAAAACAAACAAACAAACAAACAAACAAACAAACAAGTAAACAAAAAAAACAAATAAAAATCATATTTCTAGTTGGGAAATTTCCCTGAATTTTGCTTCAGCTAGCCACATGTTTCAGGAGCATGGCCTTACCCAACTCACATTCTAGGTGCGGGTCACACAGATCTCTTCTGCAGTGCTCTGTGGAAGGCTTCTTTCACCTGAGCATTCCTCAGGCTGTAGATGAGGGGATTCAGCATTGGGTTAAAGAGACTGTGGAACAGTGACAAAATCTTCTCCTGCTCCTCTCGTTGATCAGAGTCAGGGACCATATAAACCAACATGGCTATCCCAAAGAAGAGCCCGACTACGCAAAGATGGGAGGAGCAGGTAGAGAAGGCCTTCCTGCGGCCCTCCTTCGACTGCATTTTTAGGATTGTCCTGAGGATGTGCGTGTAAGAGACAAGCATCGAGAAAAGAGGCCCAACTAAGACAAAAACACATGCAGCAAGGATGACAACTTGGTTGATCAAGGTGTCAGCGCAAGCCAGCTTGAGAACAGCCAGGATTTCACAGAAGAGGTGGTTCACCTCCCGGGGCCCGCAGAAGGGCAGCCTTAGCAGAAGAATTGTGTGAGCCACAGACAGGAGAAATCCACATGACCAGGAAGTGGCAGCCAGGGCTACACATACTTTCCAACTCATGATGACAGTGTAGTGTAGCGGATGGCAGATGGCCACAAACCGATCATAGGACATTGCTGCCAAAATCAAGCACTCTGATGCAGCAAAAGCTAAATACAAGAATGTCTGTGTGATGCATGGAGCAAATGAGATGGTTCTTTTGTGGGTGACAAGATTGGCCAACATTTTGGGGACATTGTTGGAAGCATAGGAGATGTCAAGAATGGCCAGATGTGAAAGGAAGAAGTACATTGGGGTGTGCAGCCTGGAGTCCAGGTAGATGAGCCCCAAGATTATGCTGTTTGTCATCAGGCTGAGGATGTACAGCAGGGAAAAGACCCAGAAGAGGAACATCTCCATCTCAGCACTGAGCCGGAGTCCCACCAGGATGAAGTCTGTGATCCATGTCTGGTTGCCTCCCATTCCTTTATGACAGCCGGTGTAACCGTGACATGTGGTGGTAAGCCCAGAGCTGGACAATCAATGAAAATTGGATTTATTTATCTCAAAACAAGTGCAGGAAATAGTTCTATGTTCTCTTATTTCACACTTCCTGACAGCCATCTGTGTTTCTGAACCTTTACTAGAAGTAAATTCTAACAGCAAAATGTACATCCAGAATTATGTAAAGAACCCTTACATCCCTTTACTCGGATTCAGCCTGCATCAATGTCTTTCTTGTTTATCTTATACTCTTTGTCTCTGTACACTTAAAGTCTTGACCCATTTGAAGTTACCGCTCCATTATAACTATAAAAATCAAGAGATGTAATGCTTACATGTTTGCTTCCTCTAGCATCTCCACCCACACAGGACCTAATCTAAGGCTTCACATTACATTTAATATAATCTCTTCTTAGTATCTTGTAATTTGAATATCCTTGGCTTTATGTGCTTTTCCAAATACTGACATTTTGAAGAGTAAATAATAGATTGAAGAGTAAATATTAAATAGTAGGAGATCCCTCAAGTTGAAAATACACTATATTTCCCGTGTTTTGATTCGGATTATTTTCTGCAAAAAGTATCCTCAGTGCACTATGTGCAGATGCAGAGTGTTAATTTATTCCCTTGCTGGGACAAAGCTAAGTTGGATCACTTGATAAACACAGCAATTCCAAGATATTTCTACTGTATAGCGATTATTTTTCCCAATCAATTTCTTAGATAGCTACTAAGATTGTATATATGTATATATGTATATATACATATAATTTTATATGGTAATGTTGATGGAAAATACATTTATGTCTATTAGTTGGACATATGTAGAAAAATCCTCTGTTGATCCATTTCTTTCTGTCTGGGCTTCCTAACTTTGTTAGCCAGTGGGTAATGTTTCATTATTACCATATGTTTGATGCTTTATTTTCTACATGTGGACCCTCCAAGCTTTTTCCCTTGTCTCTTTTAGCCTGCTTTGGTTTTGAACTCTCTGTTACTTCCGATGAGAACAGAAGTTTCAGGATCATCTATTCATAGGCCACACTTCATCTATCAACCAACATCTAGACTTCACTGGACTCTTTTTCAGAAAGATTTCATCTTTATTCTTTTACATATATAAATGCCTGCATGTATGTATGTGCACCACATGGAAGCCTGGTGCCCAGGGTGTCCAGAAGAAGGCACCAGATCCCTTGGATCTAGAGTTACAGATGGTTGTAAGCTGATATTTGGGCTCTGAGAAGTGAACCCAGGTCATCAGTAAGAGCAGAAAATGCTCTTAACCACTGAGCAAACTGTTCAGCCACTTTTATTAGACTCACTTCTGTTCTATTTGGTGCTGAAGATGAACCCAGTGCCTTGTATACCCAGGGAGTTCTCTACCCTGAAACTATAGTTTTAGTCCAATATTTAAGTTTTATCATGAGCAGGGTATGCATTTCTGGTGTCCTTCTGTATGAAGAACAAAAATATATGAGAGGATAAAAGGAAAATATACATTCTCAGGATTACCTTTGAAAACTGTGTATAGGGAAGTTCTTTTGTTTATGAAGTCAGATCTTCTTAGTAAAGTAAATTAAAAAAACTTCTTTATATAATTTAATATCTTGTTTTAATGCAAACACATGTTTGTAATTTTAGAAACATATTCATCATTGGATTTTCCTTATCATCTGCCTTTTAGTCAATTCTGGAAAATTATAGACTCTTGAATAATTTAGATTTAGAGATGAATTTTGACAAAGAAAAGTGATCACTGTTGATAATTCTTACTTTCTACTGTCTATTTATATTATGGATTTTAAAATGATAATACAGTATTACTCAATTACTGCTATCATTTGTAGATATACAGTTAAGCATTTCTCATGTCAAAATACCTGGCTGTAACACACATTGATCTGAATCAGTTATTCTTTAAAGATTGTTACTTATTTCATATATTATCTCATCACTAGATTGTTTGTAATTTAGTGCTGCAGTAATTAAAAGTTTACACACAGACACACATGCACACACGCACACACACACACACAGTAGTGGGGCTGTCTTCTTTCATGAAATCCTGTTGTAAATTCAAAGAATTTTAAGCCCTCAATCAACTCAGTCTATTTATCTACATATGAAAACATCTATCTCAAATCGTCTAAAAGTCAGGATAGCAAAATATCTAGGCATGTTAAGATTACCACAATAAGAAGCCAGCTAGAAGAGTGTTTAATCTAGCAGCCATTGTCCTGTAATGATAGATTATTGTCGTATTTTTATAGTGAATCCCAGAGAGATAGTAGTTCTTTGTACTCTGATAAAACCTGCCTAAAAATCAACCTCCTTTGGATCTTTCTTACTTGGCACGATAGAGATGCGAAGAAAAAAATTAAGTTTCCCTGAAACATCATTCTGTCTGTTTGTTTGTTTGGTTTTGTGTTCTTGAGACAGGGTTTCTTTGTGTAACAACCTTAGCTGTCCTGGAACTCACTCTGTAGACCAGGCTGACCTCGAACTCACAGAGATCCACCTGCCTCCCAAGTGCTGGGATTAAAGGTGTGTGCCACCACCACTCAGCCTGGAACACCATTCTTAACAAAGCTGAAATGCAACTTGGTTTGTAGTTTGTAGTCTTTGGTGGCCAGAATGAAATTCTCACCTGTTCTACCTTCAACTCACCCTCTAAGTCAAGGGAAGTGACTTTTCATGTGACTTTCATGCTTCTTACTCTCCAGGTTCCATGTGGTTACACATGAAAGAACCATCTTAATGTCACACTTTACATTTCCTTCTAGATGCCATTTCACCTTGATTAGTAACAACAAGAGACATAGATTTTTGTGCCATATTGAATCTAGGTTGTTTTTTTTAATTCCAGTTTCTGATTTTAGAAAAAATTCTACTTCAAGGATGAATAATATTTGGAACAATGTGGTTCATCACTCACTTTAAACAGAAAAGAGTCTGTAACAGTATAGAAACTATAGATTGACAATATTTTAAAACAATCAATAACAATGTTTGAAACTCTGAATGGATATAATTTCATTTTTATCATACATGGCTTTCAGTAAAGTTATTGTAAAGCAGGTAATGCATTTCCTGTTATGAATTAAATCTCTTATGAAGTTTATTACATGTCAATGAAGTATATCATATTACACGTGTCAACTAAGGGTCATATTTAAATATACTGATATCTGTTATGGATTGAATGATGAACTCATAAACTCCAAAGGCTATATTCACATCTTGTTTTAATAGAGTATCTTTGTAGATGTGATTTCTGGTACTTTTAAAAAATATGAACTTTAGAGAGGTTAAGTAACATCATATATCTGTTTTGAATCAACATTTTGAGGAGACAGTTTCATAGGGAGAGTTTTTGGAGGAAGTGTTTTATAGTCACATGAGAGGGAGACTTGAAGATGCATGCATTATAGACTTACAAACTTTTCCAGTTGCTGAGCTCAGGAAAGGGATCAGTTGCATGAATTTCTTTGAGAAATATAACCTCAATGAGGTAGAGAGATGAAATAATAGATTCCTTAATTTCTATAAATGTACTGATTTTATTGAGAAGGGCTATAGATAAATGTGTGTGAAATTATTTTTGGTGCAATCAAATAATATTTCTATATCATGCTAAGTAGTGAATAGTGACATCTGTATTAAATTTACTTATAATCATAGACTTATATTTAACTTCTTAGCATAAAAGAAAACAATACTGTTGAAAATATTCAACCTATTGCCATCTCATAGGAACATTTGTATTTTGATTCTTTATTCTTTATAATTTTGTGCCTGGATTAATAAATCTTCATATCTTCATTATCACTCCCAGGTGGCAATATTACCATAAAAATGGAGACAGTATAAAAATGAAGTTAAATTAAAATATAGAAGGAAACTCTCATGATGGGGAAAGAGAAGAAAATACTACAGAATTGGTGCCTAAATCTTTGTATTTGCAATAGATTGAATAAAACCACAGCAGCTCACAAACTAAAGATTTTCATGGTTGGTTAGAGCAGCTTTTCACCCAGACCAGAGCTTCTTAAGCTGTGGGTCGCAACCCCTAAAGACCATCAGAAAAAACAGATATTTACATAACAGTAGCAAATATACTGTCATTAAGTAGCAATGAAAATAATTTTGTCTTGGGGGGGTCACCACAACGTGAGGAACTATATTAAAGGGTCACAGCATTAGGAAGGTTGAGAAGTACTGCCCTAGGCAGTTCTGCCAAGAATGTTTACCTAGCTTGTACTTTGCTTTCTCTTTCTCTAGAGTTGGCTGATGGCTCATTTTCTCTCTTCTGTCTCTTTCTGTCTTCTCTGTCTCTGTCTCTCTCTTCCTCTCAGCCAGAAAATGCTTTTTAAAAGTACTTTGAGTCTAACACTTATTATTATTAGTGTGGTAAATTGAAATACTTAAAAATTAAATAATTATATGACAAATTCATTTTTCAATCTGATTCAGAAAACAAATGACTCTAACAGGTATTCAATTTTCCTTTGAAATAGGGGTCCTGGATATTAGTTATCTTCATTTAGGCAGTTAAAATAAAATTCTCTTTAGTTTGGCTGTTTCAGGGTCTGGAGGTTTCAAGCCTCCTCGCTTTTAAGACAGTTGCAACACTCTGGCTCCCACCATCACATCACATGGATAAAGACGGGAGATGGATGCCAGGGAGTTTGGATGACACCTGTTTACTGCACAGCACGAGGAGCTGCCCTGACAATAAGGGGGCACTGGAGTCTTTTCTAACTACTTGCAATTCATTCTAAGTCAGAATGGAAGATAACTCAGGAATGGAATCCTTTTGACACCTGCTATGGTGATCTCTACTGTCATACTGTTCTGTTTCAACTACCCATACCAAAAGCCACCTTCCAGTTCAAATGAATCTCTTTAGTACAGAGCAATGTTAGTACTGGATTTTCTCTGAGGAAGATACTTTGAGTTAGAGTAAACCCCATAGAGAAGAGAATCATACCTCTAAAACATTTGTAGAATCCTACTCCTCCTGACAGCCTTCATCAGATGAAATCAGTAACAGGAGGATTCAAAGGACTCGCGGAAATGTCTCCAAAGAACCCCAGGAGCATAGTTTTTATTTTAAAATCAGAGGACAAAACACTTCTGAGTCTCTAGTGAGAGTTCAAATTTCCAGAGGGACCATACAACATCACACCAATGTATCTTCTCCCTGAGGGGTGGGTAGGCCAGAGTCTTCTGATTAGAAGACAAAAAAGATTGTACCTGATGAGCTTGAAGGCAAAGTTCTAGGCAGTGGGCAAGCCAGTTACTTTTGCACCAATCTTCATGTCTCTAGAGAGCATTGAAGCTGAGGCAAGACAAAACACAGTATCCAGTCTTTTGCAGTTATGGCTTTATGGCTCCGAGGACCATTACAATCTGTTCTTCCCCAGACAGTGGAACTCTCCCAATGCCACGTGTGTCTCCATTCACGGTGGATGGGAAAGATTACAGCCTGCAGCCATAAGCCACAGTATTGAGTCCCCATTGTACTTCATGTGCTAGGCTCTTTACGTGGTCTCTATATCTTAATCTCATTCCTCTCAATTCATAGCATGAGGACAGACACTGACAACTGGTTTTTTGGTGTGGCTCAAGGACTCTGAGAACAACCAAAAAGTTTCCAAAAGATCAAGACCATCAAAATCATTTCCACAATGATATTTGGACATGTTTGGTCTTTTTTCTTTGTCGTTCTCTCATGTATACACATGGAATTTTTCTGCATGTTATCTATATGTGTTATTACAACACATGGGAGGCAGAAGATAGGAAGCAGAACTTTCAACTATAAAGCCAAGCACTAAAATTTACAAAACTGTGAAGTATTGAAAATTTTAAAGCTTTTAATAAAATAAAATTTTCATAAAAGACAATATTTGTATTAACCTATTATGTGAGTCTTTTAAAAATGAAAGAAGCTTTCAACATTCTTTATTCAGCTTGCAACACTTACCACAGTCTACTGGGTCCAAACAGATATTCAGTAAATGCTTATGGTAAGTGTAAATAAAGATGAATTATAAGTATTATTTTCAATTTACTCTCAGTTTTAATTTCTCTTATGAATATTAATACCTATACCTACCTAAAAATATCATGAGGTCCTCAGTAACTTTTAAGAGTGTAAAGATTTTCTGAGACCTAAGCATTGGAAAATAATTGCAGTAAGTGATAAATCACCATTTTAGTGAGGATTAGAGTTAGAAACATTTGCTCTTCGGTTATGATTAGAAGCCAGGCTAGGGTGATGGCCCAGTTGGTAGAATGCTTGCCTGTCATGCACAAAGCTCTGTGGTGAATTCCCAGCACCACATACAATCTGAAGTGCTGCCACAGGCCTGTAATCACAACACTCAGGAGATCGAGGCTGGAGGATCCAGAGATTCAAAGTCATCTTCAGCTACATAGAGAGCTCAAGGCCAGACTGGAGTACATGATATCCCATCTCAAAAACAAAACAAAACAACAAAAAGGTATATTCGTTTTGTGTTGCTGCTCTAAGAAACTGACAAAACCACTGTTCATCTCACAGTTTCATCGGTCACAAGCCTTGGTATTAGCCAGATGGATAGTATGCTCAAGAGTAACTCAGGATCTTGTCAGGTCTACATATTGACTGGAGGTTTGAAGTCTGGCTCCAAATTCCATGATTCTTGGGGAACTGTAGCCTTGTGGTTATAGGGCTGAAGTCTGTCTGAGATTGCCCTGAGCTCCTTGCAGCCATGGCCTCTGTAAACATCACTGCACTTGTGGTAACTACTCTTGTGTTGCTGTACCAAATACCTGACAGAGGTGACTTAAGACCAAAGGTTTACTTTGGCCCATGATTTGCGAGAATGTGCTTTGTTATGGCTGGGAAGGCATGAGTGTATGGCAGAGGAAACAGAAAGATCTAGGTTAGAACCAAGAGTGGTGGCCACTTCCACACCTCCTCCTCCCCCCAGTTACCTAACTCTGCCAGACAGGCCCACCTCCTAAAGGTTCCACAGCAGTCACAACAGTACTATAGGCCGAGGACCTACTGTTCAAAATATGACCTTGTAGGGTATCTTCAAGACTCAAGCATTAGGCCTCTCCGTGTTCAAACCAAGCAGTGGTTTGCTGAAGTCGTCACACACTTCAGGTCTCTCTGACTTCTTCCTCTGCCACCTGATAAGGAAAACATCCAGCAATTACAAGGCTCAGCTGCTTATTACAGGATAACTCTGCACAGTAAAAGTCGCTGATTTGCCGAGTCCCTTACCAGATTAGTGCTTTAGACACCATTGTCCTCAAGCTATCTGTACAATTGATGGTACGCTATTGATGTGTTGGTGTTATGAAAGCATTAACAATATAACAATAATGACTTCAAATTCAAATTCAGAAGATAACCATTTAAATTTCTATGTTTCACTCTGTGATGTGATTATTAGAACACAGCAAAAATTCTTTGGATTCCAGATTTATATATTTTTTTCTGAGTTAACAGTTATTGTACATTCTATTTACTACCCCTTGTCCCAGTCTGTCTTTGTGTATTATATTTACATTTACATTTAGAGGCATGCTTATGGAACACATGCAGTGGTAGTGTCAGCATGCCATGCTCCAAAGATGGAAAAATTAGTGAGGGTCAGGGGTAGACCTGAGGGAACTATTAATTCATACTATAAGATCATGATACATTTTCCCATTTTTGCATCAATCTTGTAACTTGATTCCACACTCCCTTGTCTTCTTGTCTTTGTTATCTCATGATAAACAATTCAGTATGAAAATTACCTGTTAGCTAAATCAAGTTCTTACACAGATAAGACATTCCTGTTTGGCGCTATGTTCTTGGAAAATTCCATTAGAACTCACAATGAATTTGATCCTAACTTTCCATGTTATTACGTGAATTATAGACACAGTGTGGCTAAATATTGCCAACAATACCAGGATCACACCATATTACAATATGACTAGAGCACAATCAGTTTGATTAAACAACATAGTGGAATCAGAGAAATAGCAGCTTTGGCTTTCCAGTAAATATGATTGGGCATAGGTAGTTTCTGTTAAACATAGAAACCATTACATTTTGGAATGGCATTTTTTTTCCTGCATTCTACATAGATTGGGAACAAAGCCAGTCACTCTGTCTCAGTATAAAGAAATGATAACTAGCTTCCATTGTGTTCAGGGACCACATTTGCCCTGTGGTGGGGGCATGGTGTAATTCAGAATTGTTTCCCAGCTGTGTTATCAGTTATGTCTTATTCTGACATATTCTTAGGATATGGCTATCACGGTTCATCAATTAAAATAACTAGGGCCCAGAAAACTTCAATCAACTGTGAAGTCCCCCAAGTGTTTCTCTTTTGCTTATGCAAATAGGATGAACAAATTCCCTCTGGTAACGCTGGCTTCTACCTGTGCCAAGGTAGCCAAGAGGTCCTGTTGGGTTAGGATACAAGCTCTGTCTCTCTCTAAGCCCCATAAATAAACAAAATTATTTCTTAAGTTGCATGGCACATTTCACTAAAGTGTCATCTTATTTTTGGGCTAAGCCCTATTCTCTCCCACCCAGGAGACAATTATTTTAATTTGCTAATTTTAATTGACATTTTTTTCCTTTGAGTCTCACTCTTCATTAAAAGTAAATTCATCTTGTCTCATTATGCCTCAGTAGGTACCTGTTTTCCCCAGCACCCTTTTGTCTTGAGGGACAATCAGTTTCTTCTTGTCATTATAAACTAATGGCCCAAGTACAATTAGGATGTAGGTTAGTTGCTAGAAAATACTGTGTTCCTTTGGTATTAGTTTGGTAAGTGGCATCTTGCCAAGACACAACTGAGTCTGAGTATGCAATAGGACTCCCTGTAATGTGGTCTCAAGGTAAGGCCATTCCTGGGGAATTCATGGTCACCAGATGATACCTGCTCTTTATCATACTGTTCAACTCAACAAGGATAATATGTATCTGTACAGCATTTGCTGGTGTGTTATAATGCAGCTGAAATATTTTTGTCTATTTATAATCAAGGACCTTTCTGAACATTGATCATCTGATCATTGAGGTTAGAAGTAGAGAGTGATGAGTCAGCTAAGAACTGCATATCATCTGGTGTGGCCAAATTCCATGAAATTTCTTCCTAAATGACTGTCTTTAATAATTTATGTGCCCTGAAAAACAAGAATCACAGTTAGAGGTTCCATTAGTACTCTCCTATTCAGTCAGCAATATCTGGCCTGTTTTATTATCATAGCGTATGATCAAAGTATTTCTCTAAGCAGCAATGTATTGTTTATGAATTTATTTTTATTTATTATATTCTTTTATCAATTTAAACTCAGTTCTCTACATCTGGGAGGCATGCTAGTTCAGCCAGTGTGCTGTCCGAATATTGGCAGCAATGTCACTTGAGTATGTGTCTTTCACTTTCATAGATGATAGGATGCACAAATACAGAGTCCCTGGGCTCTCAGTTCAACCACAAGGTAACACAGGGTGACACCATCCATCAACCCAGTTTTGCCAGAAGGGGCAAAACCACTCAGAATCCTATGGGAATTCTAATGTAAATGTGAATGACATGTTTCTTTACAGGGATCATCCCTGATCCAGTCACAATTGCAATGCTAGCCCTGGGGCAACTGTCTAAGGTAGGAGGAAAGTTGAGATAGTGTGTGGGAGAAATGTGCAATGAAACTGCCACTCACATTTGGAAGGAGATGCAGCCTGATGCTGCTGGTATACTCCAAGGCGTTCTCCTTAAAGAACCTTACTCAGGTGTGTCTGGGATCTTGACTAATACCACAGAAAAGAAGGTCAAGCTGTATTAGTATGAAGCAAAGTTGGTAAAGGACCACAGTCAACTTCATGTGGGAAGATAGAAAACCCAGGATAGCTAAAACAATCCTGTACAATAAAAGGACTTCTGGAGGTATCACCATCCCTGATTTTAAGCTGTGCTTAAAAATATAGTACTGCAGTGCTATAGTAATAAAAACCCACATGGTATTGGCATAAAACAGACAGATTGATCAATGGAATAAAATTGAAGACCCGAAGTAAATCAACACACCTATGGGCACCTGATTTTTGATAAAGAAACCAGAAATACACAATGGAAAAAGAAAGCATCTCCAACAAATGGTGCTGGTCTAATGGGGTCAGCATGCAGAAGAATGCAAATAGATCCATATCTATTACCCTACTCAAAACTCAAGTCCAAGTGGATTAAAGGCCTCAACATAAAACCAGATATACTGAACCTAATAGAAGAGAAAGTGGTGAATAGCCTTGAACTCATTGGCACAGGAGACAACTTCCTGAACAGAACATGAATAGCACAGGCACTAAGGACAATAATCAATAAATGGGACTCCATGAGGCTGAGAAGCTTCTGTAAAGCAAAGGACACTGTCAATTGGACAAAACAGCAGCCTACACAATGGGAAAAGATTTTAATCACCTCTACATCCAATGTAGGGCTAATATCCAAAATGTATAAAGAACTCAAGAAACTAGACATCAACAAACCAAATAATCCAACAAAAATGGGGTATAGTTCTAAACAGAGAATTATCAATGGAGGAATCTCAAATGACTAAGAAACACTTAAAGAAATGTTCAACATCCTTAGCCATCAGGGAAATACAAACCAAAATGACTTTGAGATTCCATCTTACACCTGTCAGAATAGCTAAGATAAAAATCACAAGTGGCAGCTCATGCTGGTGATGATGTGAAGCAATGGGAAAACTCCTCCATTGCTCATGGGAGTGCAAACTTGTACAGAAAATTGGGAAATGATCTACCTCAAGACCCAGCTATATCACTCTTGGGCGTACACCAAAGGACACCCCATCCTACCAAAAGGAGACTTGCTCAACCTTGCTTATTGCAGCTTTATTTTTAACAGCCAGAAACTGGAAACAACCTAGCTGTCTATCAACCAAGAATGGATAAAGAAAATGTAGTACATTCACACAACGGAGTATTATTCAGCTGTTAAAATCAATGAGATCATGAAATTTGCAGGCAAATGGATGGAACTAGAAAAGATCATCCTGAGTGAGGTGACCCAGACCCAGAAAGACAAACATGGTGTGTCCTCACTTATAAATGTACATTCGCTGTTAAGTAAAAAATAATCATGCTACAATCCACAGACCCAGAGAGGTTAAATAACAAGGAAGGCTCAAGAGGAATCTCTCTGAGAAGAGAAAAATAGAACAGATTTTGCAGGTATACTGTGGATGGGTGGGGATGGGAACAGAAGGAATCAGGCAGGAGTGGTGGTGGATGGATGGAAGGAGAGAGTACTGGAAGAGACAACTGGAATTGGGGATGATGTAGAACCCTAGTGTAATGGAAACTCCCTGGAATCGAGGAAAATCACCCTAGTGAAGTTTTCTAGTAATAGGGGATACAGAGCCTGAACTGGCCATCTTCTATAACCAGCAGTGGGACTGGGACACCAACCCAGTCACAAAACCTTTTATCTACAATTTGTCCATGTGCTGAGACAAGGTGGTACAAAACCCGTGGAGTGGCCAACCAATGACTGGTCCAACTTGAGGCCCATGGAGGGAGCCCACATCTGACACTGCCTGGATGGCCAGGAACCAGAGGCAGGAAAGTCCAGAGACACAAGATAGAACCAAACACAACTGGAAAAAAAAAAGTCAATGAAATGACTCCTAATGATATTCTGCTGTACTTATAGATCTGTACCTACCCCAGTAGTCATCAGCGGGGTGTCATGTAGAAACTGATGGGAGCAGATGCAGAGACCTACCGTCAAACACTAGGTGGAGCCAGGGGAATCCTGTAGAAGAGGAAAGGGAGGAAGGATTGTAGGAGACAGTGGAGTTGAGGGCATCATGAGAACATGGCCCACAGAATAAACTAAGTAGGGCTCATGGGGCCTCACAGAGACTGGAGTTACAAACATGGATCCTGTATGGGTCTGACCTAGGTCATCTGCATATATGTTATGGTTGTGTAGCTTAGTGTTCTTGTGGGAATCCCAATAATGGGAGTGGAGGTTGTCTCTGGCTCTTATACTTGTGTTTGAGACACTTTTTCCTCCTACTGTATTGCCTTGTCCAGCCTTGACGTAAGGGCTTGTGCCCAGTTTATTGTATGGTGTTGGCCATGTTCAGTGCATAGCCCTTGGAGGCTGCCTTCTTCTCCTCTTCTTCCTTCTTCTTTGAAGGGAAGTGGAGGAGGAGTAGATCTGGGAGAGAGGGGAGGTAGGAGGAGGGACTAGGAGGAGTGGAGGGAGGGGAAACTGCAGTTAAGATATAATGTATGAGAGAAGAATAAAAGTTTTTTTAAAAAGATCTTGTATCTAATACATAGAAGTATCTCTCATAACAATAATAAAAACACAATATCAAAAATATAAAGGTGAACAAAAGAGGTAGTGTACACTTAGACTCAAGTGTAGAGTCTAATCCATTATCTGTTGTATATATGATATAATAGTACATATTTGATTTTATGACTTTGGAAGTTACATTGTTCAGTGGATATAATTTAAAATCAAGTTCAAAAATTAGGCAAAGTTTAAAATAAAGTAGGGTTTAAATATTCGTTATTTTACTTTTTTCTTTTACTTTAAAGAAGTTCCCTTTATAAATGAAATTGTAAGATGGCTTGTGAGGTGCATGGTATAGGTTTATAGATGGAAGAGGAGGGCCAATAATGTTAAATTCCAGGGTCACATGAGCTTTTGCTTAAAGCCAGATCTATTTTCTGTGTTACTACTCTGAGGTCTTTCTTAAGAGAATGGTATATTGTTTCTTTCAGTAGTCTTCACAGTGGTTGGTTGGTTGGTTTGTTTTAGAGCATGTTTTCAGTTGATTCTTGAGATTCCCATTTCTCTATCCCACTTGAAGATCAGGATATCTCCCTACACATTTCCAAAGTCCTCTTATAAAATGGGGGAACTTGAGTGGATACCCTCTTGTGGTCCTTTCATGTTGAGTGTGATGATGGATATGGACAAGCTGTCTCCCCATGCCTGCCATGCTGGGTGATAGGTGGTTTACTCTGAAACCATTGCTCTGTCTGAGCACAGTATGTGACAGAAATCATTGACATTTGGTGTCACTGCCTATTGGTGAACTAGAAACTCTGAAGTTAATTTCTTGGTCTTAAGAATTGTAATGTTTTTCTGAAGAAGCAGTCCTTTACTTCCTTAATCTTTATAGTGACTGCTTTGTAGTTTCATCTACGAGAATATGAGGCATACTTTGCTATTTCATGTATGCTTTATTGTTTTGTTTTGAAACTGGATGCTTTAGACCATTGGTTCTCAACCTGTGAGTTATGATTGGGGTCACATATCAGATATCCTGCATATCAGATATTTACATTACAATTCATAGCCATAGCAAAAACTACAGTTTTAAAGTAAAAAATGAAATAATTTTACAGTTGGGGTCACCACAACATGAGGAACTATTTTAAAAGGCTCACAGGACTAGGAAGGTTGAGAATGCTTTAGATGAAACTCTGGGTATTGATCCCCCTGCCACTAATCTAAGATTTTGTGTTAATTGATCTTTATTTGTGGACTTGTACATTTACTTTGTCACATGATTGTTTCTGTGAGCTATAACCCCCTCTATTACCTCTTCAGTCCTTGCCTCAAAGCACATTGTTCTTTAAGGCACATAGCCTTGGGTGCACCTGGTGTCATCCTGGATGGAAAATTGGGATAGGGATCTTTTCCAGCTTACTTTCCTGACCACATCTCATTAGTCAACTCCACTAGCTGTGGACTGATAGATGTACAGCTGCAAACAGTGTCTTATGGCATGAACCAGTCAAACTGAGCTCCTTTGAAAAAAACAGACCGAATGTCAGGTAGGGGTTCTTTCATCCCATGGTTCTCCTCCAAGCTGTTTATCTCTAGTTTGTTCCTCTTCAGCCTAAAGTTCAGCCTGCATTCCCAAGTAATGTACCAATCTGTAACATGAATTGCTAAACAGTCTTACTAATAAAAAACCTGGAGCCAGGTATTGGGGTGAAAGCTGAAAGATCAGAAAGCAAGCCAGCCACATCTTACCTCTAGGAACTCCTCAACCCAAAAGAGAGCTACTTCCTGTATACTCACACCTATATACCTCTCTGTGCCCTGCCATCTTACTTCCTCTCTCCGCCCAGCTAAATCACTTCCTCTTTCTGCCCAGCTCTATCACTTCCTGTCTGTCTGTATAGACCTCCAGCTCTATGGTTAACTAGTTCTGGGATTAAAGGCATGTGCCACCACTGCCTGACTCTGTTTCCAGTGTGGCCTTGAACTCACAGAGATACAGATAGATCTCTACCTCCTGTGTTATTAAGGGTATGTGCCACAACTATCTGGCCTCTATGTCTAATCTAGTGGCTGACTCTGTCCTCTGATCCCCAAGCAAGTTTATTAGGGTACACAATATATCACTACATTCCCCCTTTTTTGTTTAAAATAATAAAAGAAGGTTATAACTAATATAAGAAAAACTATATACAGTAAGTACAATAAGTATATACAATATATACAGTCAAGAATTACATTAACAATGTCCAGTCCATTAACATTTGGCAAATTCAGAGAAAATACTCCATTATTTATTCTATTTTGGTGAGTCCAAAATGCTGTACCTAATTCACTTTCTGTCCGAACTTGTATTACCAACCCAAAACTACCTTTTGATGTCTTTCAAACTTATATACTTTACACCTTTTGGTGAGTTTCTTTTCTGAAATTTTTAACAAGGAAAACTATAACTATAACTATCTAATCTTTAACTCTCTCAGAGACCCGACAAAGAAATAATATTAACTGGGTAAGCAGGAAGTGCAAACAAGCAACTTCCAAAACATATGAGAAATGACAGAAACAGCTGGCTACCTGGACAGTCACCCAAGGTTCCTCTGCAATGTTGGGGCTCCATCTTCAGCCTACAGGCCTAGCATATCTGACAGTCTCATCTATGAAACAGGATTTTCTAAAGGGCCTTACTACCTTGTCTTGGCAAGGATCAGCAGTCCTTTCTTTTGTGTCCTGCTTGACCATTTTGGAGAGCATACTGTCAGCAGTTGAGGCAAGGGCACTTTCTTGCTCAGTGGCTAACTTTTGTCACAAGGAAAGTAAACTCCATATGGAGTTTCTTCAGTGCCCATCATCTTCTCTGAAGTAGATTGGTGCTGCCAGGAGCAGACATGTCTCATTGTCATAAAAAAAAGAAAAAAATTATGTTATTAAAACATCTCAAATGCCATATTCTATAGATCTCTGAAGTGTTTGAAGAAGTCTATCTAAAATATATTTCTGTTTGATTTTGAAAACATACCTAACATAACTACAAGTTTGATTGTAATGACAAACTACTAATTTTCATTTCTTTATATCCTAATTCATTGGTAATAATAACTTTCAAGGACTAGCAATTTGCATTACATTGTTAAATGAACTGTATAGGTATAATATCTTGAACAAGATTAGAAATACATGTACAGTATTTTCTAACAAAATCAATCTCAAATTTGTATCATATACATAATTTGTATACAATATACAAATATCCAATCCAATGTAAAATATTTAAAACTAGTAGTTGCCTTTTAAAAGTAGATTCAATAATCTACCTTTTTATTCTATATCTATATCTTCCTCTTTTTTTCTTTTAAGAGTAGATTTGATAATCTACCCTTTTATCCTATCATTTCTATATCTCCTTTTTTTTCAGAGTAGATTCAACATTCTACCTCTTATCTAGATCCCCTTTTTTTTCTTTTTTTTCAAAACAAGAATCCTGAATCTAATCTCCTTTGTGATCTAACATCCTAAACAATGACAATTATCCATAACCCATTGAATGATCAAAAACCACCCACCCCATCTCTTGGATATGTGGGCATCATGTTCTTAAAATTACTTCCTGCTGTCTGGGGGTGATGGCATCTTTAGGGGATCCTGAAAAGAAAATTTTTTGATTAATTGTCAAGTTCTGGGAGAGTTAGCTGTACCATTTGTTGTCCAGTCTCTGCATAATGGAAAATGCAGGGCTTGTCTCAATAGCTCTACACCAATCTCTTAACTGTCTTCTACAATCACCTCTGCTATTTTTTTGTCACTACTTGACTTGAAATTCTTCATGATGTTCAGCAAATGAGGTCAATCTTTCAGGAGGTCTTAGGAGACATATAATGGTCTGCTTCCATCATGAAGCTGTCAAGAGAGGTTGCTTGATAAAGGTAGCTGTTGCTAAGACTGAAGACCTGAATATGATTCCTGGGACACACATGGTGAGAAGAGAGAACTGACTCCTACATGTTGTTCTCTGATCTCCATGTGTGTGCTGTGGGATTGCACATAGCACACATACCTATACATACATGCATACTTACATACACGCATATACACATATATACATGTACAATATACACATGCATGCATCCATGCATACATACATGCATACACACATACATATATACAGAAAATAAAAATAAAAACTAACCTTTCTGCCCTCAAATTATTTTAATTAGATATTTTGGTCACCATGACATGAAATAACTGGTGTGATTTTGAAGCTTCTATACTCTTGCTTTCAGGTTCACATTTGCAACTGACAGCATGAGGATCTTCCTGAGTTTCAGAATATATCAGAGAAATCACAGGTATTTATGTTCCATTGGCTACTAGGTGATAGTGATCTGTGTTTTAGATACTGATAAAGGAGGAAAGGCCTCAGCTAAGATTGGTTCCAATCGTCTTGCTTTAAATCTCTCCTAACATTGTGGTTTCCCAACTAACAAAGACTACTGGGGTCCACCCCTAAATAGCCTTTTCCCAAGGTCCATGGAAGAATCTAACAACCAGCTGAGGAATACAATCTTAAGGATATCAAGTGAATCTACATACATGAAACTCTTTAGCTCTTTCACTTTATTCTTCTTTCACTTTATTCTTTCTCTACACAGCTTCTTTTCTGCTCTCATACTTAGCTACTTTCTTGCCTGATGTTTCTATCTTAATTATCCCATTGAAGTTCTTTTCCATCTAGCTCTTCCTAATTTAATTCTTCCCCATCTTAAGTCTCCTTCCCGTCTTAATTGTCCCCCATGTCTCTGAGGTTTATAGTTATATATCCATGCAATCAGCAAATACTCTGGCCAAGGCAAAGTCACCAGGCTTGAATTCTTCCAGGGTCAAAAGGAGGGGTAATGAGATCCACACAAAGAGCAATAATTGCCAGCTATCATAGCAACCCAAAAGGGAAGTGGCTAGTGGGGAATAGAATCAACTAAGGGTTGATTCTATTAATTATTCTATTAATAATTAATTCTGAATTAATCTAGTCAGTTAATAGATCTGAGAAAAGGTATTTATGTGCTCAAACTTGTAGTTGGAAGGTTTTCTCTGGTCTTTCCTGACCCTGTGTGCCATTTTATGCTGCAGGATGGCATCTCCTCTGTCTCTGCCTTTCTTCTCTCTGCTTGGATTTCCCACCTGCCTCTAAACTGCTGCGGCTGGGTGGTACTGGAGAAACCTTCCATCTACACAAACTATATTCTTAGAAGTGGTTAGTTAAAATGTTAAGATTCTGCAAGTCACTGAGTGAAACTAAAACTGCCTTTTATTCCTTTGGAGCCATATCTCTCTCAGCTTAACTCAGTTCCTCTTTTTCTGGCAGGACAGAGAAAGTGTGCTTGGTAGCTAGGCAACTTGTATCATGGCTAGATGTACCTGGTATGTAAAAGCCCTTTAGTTCTGAATTAAAGGGAGATCTAGAACTAAAGATAGTACTTGGAAGAAAGGAGGGTTAAGCTTAATTAGTACATCTGCCTGGCCCCAGTGGTTGTCTCAGTGTAAATTTTTTCATTGTCTCTGGAACTAACATGTAGTCTGGAATGCTTATATATCTGCAGTCTGTTCTTGAAAAGTCTGGGAGGTACCTCAGATAAAATATTTTCATCTGGAGATTATCCTGGCTGGATGTTGCTAATGACAATAATTACAGAAAGGCACACAGTTGGGAGATGTTATCCAAATACCCCAAATTGTATAGGGGAAATTGTGCTCAATGAATGATTCAAACACACTGTTCTTAGAAAAAGAATTAAATTGAAAAGCTACAATAGCACACAAGAAATTAATTGCAGGAAACAGCTAATATCCAAAAACCAATATCACCAAGACTCCTTAAGTCTTAGCTTTATCCTCTGGAAGGGCCCTTGGCTTCTTCCAGTTATTAGCTTTGCCATAGTCAGTTGAATTCGTACTTCACATTTCTGCGACTTGCAGCACCCAACCATAGGGAGGGCACTGATTTTGAATTCCATGGACCTGTACTAGGTGAACAGCTATATGGCAAGGTCTGCGAGTATTTGACTGGCAACCTGTTATTGTAAAGGGAGTTCATTGGAATGCAGCCATGTGTCACCTACAGCTACTTTTGTCAACATTGGATCATTGTGACAGAAAAGCTGGCCCTTCAAGTTGTACGTTCTCATTTCCTTCTTTTCAAAGAAAAATCACTTTTCAAAGAAAAATCACCTGGGGATGTGTGCCATGTAATCTGGGGGATGTGCACCATGTGATCTAGGTGAAGTGTGCCTATGCTATATTAAAACTATGCTATATTAAAACTGTCAATTTTGACTGTTCCCTAGTGATTGGTATTGGATGTCCCCAAATTATAGTGATTATTTCTTTTGTTTTAATCATTTCAGTAATATCCCATGTTAGCTTTAACTTCCAACTTCTTATTGACTAATGGTAAGAAATAGAACTGTGTATTTACCAGGTACATGTATTTTTTTTTGTACAGTTGCTGTGCAGCTGCTTTGCTAATCTTGCACAAATGTGCTGGTTTATAATTTTACTGTTATTTTAAAGGCCCTACTCTGATGAAAATTGTAGGTAGGGAGGGGGAAACTCTCCCAATGTCTCAGTCTTAATCTCTGAGTGCTTAAGACCTATAGTACAGATTCTGGCTCCTAAATCTAAGAGATGTAGGGTTATTATCCCAAACTTCAGAAGCCAGGGACTAATGACTATAGGTAGACATATTTTTTAAAGTATTATATCTTTTGTCTATGTCTGTGAGTCTATAATATTCTGTTTTAAGAGAGTATTTATAATAGAAAGGGCAAAGGAATGCCAACTGCTGTATTTGACAGAGAGCAAAATCATCCATTCCAATTGTTCTTTGATGTCTCTCATGCTGGTCTCTCCTTCCACAGTGCCCTTCTCAGGGCACCCTTGACCTCAGCATTCCTCAGGCTGTAGATCAGGGGGTTCAGCATGGGGTTGAAAAGACTGTAAAACAGGGAAAGGATCTTCTGCTGCTCCTCAGGGTGCTGAGACTTGGGGGCCATGTACATGACGATGGCGCTGCCAAAGAAGAGCCCGACCACACAGAGGTGGGAGGAGCAGGTAGAGAAGGCCTTTTTGCGGCCCTCCCCTGACTGAATCCTCAGGATGGCAATCAGGATGCGTGTGTAGGAGACCAGCACCAAGCATAATGGTCCCACTAAGATGAACACACAAGCTGCAAAAATGACGACTTGATTGAGTGTTGTGTCAGCACAGACCAGCTTGAGGACAGACAGGATTTCACAGAAGAAGTGATTGACTTCATGAGGTCCACAGAAGGGCAGTCTCAGAATGAGGACTAAATGGACCAGAGCCAGGAGAAAGCTAAATATCCAGGAAGCAGCAGCCAGGGCAGTGCACACTCTCCAGCTCATGATGACAGTGTAGTGTAAGGGGTGACAGATGGCCACAAACCTATCATAGGACATCACTACCAAAATCAGGCACTCTATGTGAGCAAAAGCCAAATACAAGAATGTCTGCATTAGGCATGGAATGAAGGAGATGGTTCTTCTTTTAGTCACGAGATTTGCCAGCATCTTGGGCACATTGTTGGAAGCATAAGACATGTCAACGATGGCCAGATGTGAGAGGAAGAAATACATAGGTGTGTGCAATCTGTGGTCCAGGCATATTATTCCAAGGATAACCCCATTTCCAAGAAGGGTAAAGGAATAAAAGAGAGAAAAAAGCCCAAAAAGGAAACACTCCACAGCGACATCAGCTTGGAATCCCAGTAGAGTGACCTCCGTGATCCATGTCTGGTTGCCTCTCATTCTCCTGTGGAAAAGACCTAGTTCAGACCCAAAAGGTCAGAGCTGTGGAATAATCAAAGATACAAAGTATTTAATGATTATGATAGGGAAAACATTTTGAAATGCATCATCTGGGATGGAGTATTGGGTTTTGTTTTCAGATATGTTACAAAATATACTTTACTATAATTATAAAAATGAAGGAAATGTTCTATTGTATGCTTAGGATATTAAGAGAAAAGGCCAGTGAGATGGCTCAGTGGGTAAAGCTGCTTGCTTCCAAGACTGACAACCTAAGTTCAGTCTCCTGGATCCACATGGTAGAAAGAGAGAACCAATGTACAAGTTGTCCTATGAGTTCCACATGTACTCTGGGGGCACTTCCACGTGTTTGTATACACATATGTAACACAATCAATCAATCAATCATCAATCAATCAATCAATCAATCAATGTATTTAAAAAGATAAGTATGTACATGTCCATATCAGTATATGAAATAAAATATTAACACAGTACAATGTGTTTTAGTGTGTAAGAGGATTCACATTCAAATATGCACACATACATTGTTTTGGAGAATTCCCTTTTTCTGGTTCCATTTCAGTATGAGAGTCTTGACTGCTCACATGGTCTGAAGAGAGACAGTCTTGACAAAATGGAGTAGGTATTTTCACTTCATATCCTGGGCTTTCCTTTCTTCTATGTACAATTCTGACATGATTAAGTCTCTCTGCTCTTCATGTACTTTCCCCTTAAACCTCTCAGCTGCTCCCATACTTAGTGCATATGTCTGAATAACCTCAATGTTGTACTTTCTTTAAAACTTAAGATTTTCCTCTTCAGCAGCATTCAGGGCTTATTTGCCCCCATCTTTAGTATTTGTTGCTTTATTTTGAGTTTTGTGCATTTCTTCACCAATACCCAATACATAATTTAGTCATGATTTAAAGAATACTTGGGCATATACAATGGGCACAAACATGTCTTAAGTGTGGCCATGTCCCATGCATTGATGTCTATACAGGTGGTGGTCCCATGAAGTTATCTCTCCTAATGAAGTCATTGCATCTTAGTCTGTGATGTACATTTGGTTGTGCTCACCCAATGACAGAATCACCTAATGTAGATTTCTCAGACCATACCTGTCATTAAATGACGCATGACTGTACAATTCAACATTTGCCCTTCTGAATCTCTTTAGATAAAGCACTCAAAAAGGGAAAGCAGTTTACACTAACAGTAAAATGATAACTTTGTTTTAATTACATTTCATTTGGATCTTTTCCTTAACATAACAATATAAGGACAGCGCCTAACTTATGTTCTGATGTGTCACCATTTTTTGTCTTCAGTGTGTTTGCAGTTTGGCAAGTTAGCCACCAAATCCTTTCACAGGCTCTTCCTCATCACCCATTAACTTGCCAGCACCTGTTGCTGTTCAGATTCACCCTGGGACACTTACAAGGTTGCTAAGAGTTGGAATTAAAGGTTAATTCACTTTACAGAGCTTTTTCTTAGAGGGCTTTGGGTCTGTCCAGCCAGAATATGGAGGTGGGTGATAAAAGGGATGGGAGAAAATATCACTTAAAAAGTTTACTGGATGTGTGCTGTCACGTTACATTTTATCCACATCACCACCCCATAGAAACAACCTTAGTTCTATTAAATCATGTCAGCATTTTAAACCCAAAGAGTATTTTTTTTAAATTTAAAATATTTAGCGCCTCAAGCTATACATTACAAGTTGGATTATATTAATAGATATAACACAAATCTTAAATGATCTTATTAATAAAAAAAACCCGGAGCCAGATATTGGGGTGAAAGCTGAAAGATCAGAGAAATAGAACAAGCCACAGCCATCCTTACCTTCTCAACTCCTCAACTGATCCTGTTTCCACGAATCCTCAGACTGAAAGCCTCTGAGTTCTCACCCCTGAGGGTCTCAGTTGAACTGCCTGAAAACTTCTAGTTCCTGGTCTTCATGCCTTATATACTTTCTGCTTCCTGACATCACTTCTTGGCATTAAAGGCATGTGTCCTTTCTGAAGCAAAGACATGAGATCTCAAGTGCTGGGATTAAAGGTGTGTGCCACCACACCTGGCTCTGTTTCCAGTGTGGCTTTGAACTCACAGAGATCCAGACAGATCTCTGCCTCCTGAGTGATATGATTAAAGGTGTGTGTGCCACCACTGTCTGGCCCCTATGTCTAATCTAGTGGCAGTTCTGTTCTCTGATCCCCAGGTATGCTTTATTAGGGTGCACAATATATCAACCACAAATAGAGTAATTTTTGACTTACTAAAAGGAGCAATTTCTTTATATAAAATTATATTGCATTCTTGTTACTTAAACAAGAACAATTTATTTTCTTATAATTTCCCATTTTTCTTCTTTTTAATATTCTTGAAGTAAATGATCTGATATTTTCAAGTTTTGCCTATGCTCATGAGTATTTCCTTAGGATATATTGAAAAGAAATTCCACAAGTATTAACATACAGTTCATTCTAACATTCTCTGTGGCTTCATTCTCTGTGGAAGATGGAAGCAATTTCAGATCTTGCTGACAGTGTGCACCATGTCTCTTTTCCACATGGTGTTCTAGTTCTATCTTTGCTAATTTATAACTATAGCTCTCGCTCAGTGGTAGTGTGTTTACCTAACAGGCACAAGCCCCAGGTTCAGCACTCAACATTGTGAACATCACACAAGAAAAGCCAATAGTCTTTATTAATTTTAACAAGTGAATACTTTTGTGGGGTTTGCATTTGTACATAATCAATCACTTAATAAATGTCCCTGAGTACAAGATCTGCTTCCACTCAGTACTGGCTCTGGAGAAATAATTGAGCATGGGAAGATATATTCTGGACAATAGGAAGTGCAGACATGATTGCTAGTGTGGTTCTGGTTCATCACACTTCCAAATAGGGATGAAATCTTTGGTAGCACTGGGTGGGATTGCATTGAAATATATCTGTACCTCTCCATTGGCCTCTGCCAGTTTAATGATTTATGAAACAAAGAAAGATAACAAGAACACCTTCCAATGGTTCTTTTTGTCTTCTTAGCATTTCCACATCATTTTTGCTTATTTTGGACTAGTTGTTGCCATTTTTAATTTGTATAAAATTCTTGTTAAAGATATGTTTTTCTCACTACCAGAACATTTAATGTCGATTTCTACCTGATTCCTGTATCTGTCGATATATTCTCCCTGCCCCAATTTAAGTAGAGACTGGTCCTGGCTCTTTACCACTCTCACATCATCAGGAAAAAGCAAGTTATCTAAATAATTAAGTGTAAAAAGAACTAAGAATGAATTAAGTAGGATGAAGCACAGAAAACCATACAATTTAAAGGGATCTGTTCTTAAGAACTGGGCTCACTATGCTGCACAGGTTGACTCCAACTCCTGGGTTAAAATGATGCTTCTATCTCAACCTCCTGAGTAGCTGGGACTCAAGTGGATGCCACCAAGTCTGGCTACAGATGGTGGTTTTAGGTGAGATTTGTCAGAAAGTTTCTAACTTCAAATAAATGTAAGTGGAACTTAAAAGAAGGGATGGGGTCAATATCCTGCTCAGAAAAACAGGCACACCATTCCCAGCACTGAAGACAGTAGAGAACAGTGAAGGCAAATTCCCTGGATAGGAAGTATTTGTAGGGGTCAGGAAAGAAAAAGAATTCAGTGTACCAGCATGGACAAGAGATTGTATGTATTAATTGAAGCACATAATTATTTCTTTTAAATGGAATTGACATAAAAAATTCAGTTGGTAGTAGATTAAATATATTTGACTAGAAATATGCAGCAATTAAAAGGTAATTAAAAGTCAGAAATTGTGTATTTTATTTATGCATATGTGTGTCTGTATGAGTTTATGTGCACCTCACATTTTCAGGTGCCCACAGAGGTTAGACTGAACTGCATTCCCTGGAGCTAAAGTCACAAGCAGTTGTTTGTCACCTGATATAAATTCTGGTAATGAAACTTGGGTCCTTGGTAAGAGAAATACATATTTTTAACCACCAAGCAATCTTTCTGACCCAATGTAGAGAAATGTACAATTATCGACATGTAGTCAATATGTGGGTACATATGATATGATATATAGTTTATAATACCAGCATATTTATATTCATCTTTTGACCTTATGTAAATTTATAAACAACTTTGAAAGTAAAACTTGCATCTGTTTACACTGATTATCTCTACAGAGTAAGACTTTACAGGGACTTACCTTCTAAATAAATTGTTTTCCCTTTTTCCTAATAAACATGAAATATTAAGCTGAAAAACTGAGCATTTCTATTTTGGAAAAAAATCTACAACATAATATGTAAATAAAATTTCACATTATTCATGTTATTTTAGTAGTAATTCTCACTGTGCTTAATTAGAGTTCCTATCTGAGATTTACTGAAAGCTTTAAGTAGAGAAAAAAATGTCTTTTCATTATGAAAATGTTAGCCCTCATCAAGAAAAAATGAACAGGAAACTTTAATTACATTTATTTTTATAAAAGAGAAGAAAAAAATCTTTTCCAAGTTATACTGGTAGACACAATGGTCAAGATTTCCTATTGATTGACAGTAGAAATGGATCTGAAATCAGGTTGGACATGATTGCAGTAACTGATGAATGTTACTGAAGGCAGCAGCACACAACAGACCTGAATTGGCATAGGTCAACAAGCCTGATCTTTGTCAATCAGAGATATACATTTCAGTGTCTTTAAACTTCCTGCCTGATATGTGACTTCCAAGGATTTCAAGTTAGAAATCAAAAGAACAGAAACAGGAATCAAAAAGAGTGCATGAAATGTAAAATCTGGAGCAATAGAGACTGTCACTCTCATAACTTTGGGAGTTTGTGTTCTTTGGAAAAGTATAGAATCCTGAACTCAGGGTCTGTTTGTGAAACCCTCTTCTTTGTCTAGACACTGCTGTAGACCTGGGACATGTTTTGCCTCTGTGATTTCCCTCTGCCTATGTTTCTGAAGTTGATCAATGTGCCTGATAATGGTCACATTTGATCTCACTACAATGGTATTGCTTGTGAAAGGGACTTTAATTCTATTTGTGTACCTGAGTGTTTCTGCGCTGATACAGCTTTGATCACTTTTTAAAAGGTGTCATCTTGTGTAGATGTTTCACTAGAACTCCAATAAACAGAAGCTGAATATGGCCAGTAAAACCTGTAGTCAGTCACATATAGTGGGGTTGATTTTATCCAGCAGATTGATGCTCTTTTGGCTTCATACAGACTTATTTTGTACTATACATGTATGAGCAGAATACAGAGAGCACATGTTGATATTTAACTTCTATTTGGCAGATATGTAAGATGCAAATCTGTCTGACTTATTGCATAGCATACATTTAGTGACAGAACAGAGGTTGGAAATGTTTTAGACACACAGCAGGAATATTGCGGTACTGTCCTGCTGACTCAAGCTCTAAGAGCCCAATAAGACCTTCCAGAGCCTTCCAGAGGCACAACTATTTTATGTCTGCAGAAGCTCATTATCTGGGGTGTGGCTAAGCCCTTGCTACATCAAGCACAGCCACTCAGATAGTTCATGAGTCAAAATGCAAATTTTCAATCTAATAACATTGTTTGATTCATCTAAGTTCACCATTAGATTAACATGCATTAGAGTTTTCCATGTGTCTTTTTCTTGGCATGTATTTATTGCACAGAGTCCTAAGCTTCCTAAGGACATTTTTATGCAAATGTATAATGTAGTTTGAGCAAA
>CABHPQ010151171.1:19977-44796 GCA_902168405.1 Peromyscus aztecus | reverse complement strand
AGGCAGGGCTGTTACACAGAGAAACCCTGTCTTAAAAAACAAAAACAAAAACCAAATGGCCCCCTAGCTTGCTGAATTCCTTGTTTCAGTCTGTCTGTCTGTCTGTCTGTCCCACCACACAGACACAATAATTTAGCTGGGGGCAAGGGTGGGTGGGTGGGTTGGTTTCTAAGAGACGGAGAGTCACTGGACCTTGTAGTTGACAAATTTAGAGGGAAGAACATTCTTGGGCTTGTAGCGATGGCTCAGCAGTGAAGAGCACGCTCTGCTTGTTCTCCCAGAGACCCAGTTATGGTTTCTAGCACCCGAATCAGACAGCTCATGACCATCTGTAACTCCAGCTCCAGAAGATCTGATGCTCATGGCCTCCACAGGCACCCACATGTTCGTGACATACACTCCCACAGACACACACAGGCACAATAAAATCTTTAAAAAGAGAAAAAAAAATCTTAAAATAGTTCATGCTTTTAAAGATACCAACTCTGTAAGTCGCCAGCTTTAGAACCTTCTTGGAAAAAAATCATAGATAAATAATTCATGCTGCAGATTTTAGAAACACAGACTTTGGAATAAAAGGTCTTATTGGTAGGACGTGCAGGCTGCAGGAGACGCTGTGCTGTTTGTCGCTGCTGGATTATAACTGAGCAAGCCTGCACTGAAGCTTTGAAAACCTGTAATTATGACGGGATGTGCTTTGATGGCTAGATCTGAAAAGTACAGGTGCTGTCATCAGCCGAGCGAGCTTAGAAATCACTGCTTGGGATAATTGTGTGTGTTGTCAAACCTTCTCCAGGTGTGGGTTGTAACAGAATCCCCTGGCTCCCTCCTTCTGTTCAGGTTAATACCTTTGCCAAAAAGTGAATCCTCACTGGTCTCACCCAGTTGTCACAATCCATTCTTAGGTCATTGGTTTGGGCTTGGACATGTGACTCGATTCTAGGGAGGGGAGGGGAAGTCTGTTGGAGGGGCTAGGAGAGGCTGAACTGCTCTGGTAAAGTAGAGATGCACATCTCTGCCCACTACCAGATATGGCTGTGATGCTTGGGAATATGGCATCAGTTTCTGACACTCAGAGAAGCCAGCCTTGGGAGAAGACAAACACAAAAGGTTGCTAAGAACATGAAGTACAGAAAGATCTTGGCCTCCAGTGGTAAATTTTTTTTTGGTTTTTGAGACAGGGTTTCTCTATGTAGCTTTGCGCCTTCCCTGGAACTCACTCTGTAGCCCAGGCTGGCCTTGAACTCACAGAGATCCACCTGCCTCTGCCTCCCGTAAATGCTTTTAAACTGTTGTCCCAGTGCTGTGACTGTTTGCTGGCAGTGTCGCTGTGTCTTGTTGGGTTAGCTAGGGCTTTCTGCTGCCTGCAGATGACTGCAGCACTCATCTTCCTGACTACACGGATAATTTAGGGTTAAAACAAAACATGAGGTTATATCATGTCTCCTTTTGTGTCCAGAAGTGACAGAGCCTGATCAGTAATGAGCTTTTTGCTCACACACGGTGAGTGTGTAGTCATCATAGTCCCCAGAGGGGAGTCCCTTGCAAGGTCTCAGTGTCAGTGGTGGGATATTTGTTTACCTACTTTAACAGAAGCAAAATAATGATGGCTTTAAGAGGTTGTGAAAGTGAGGGAGTTGGGAAGAGACTTTTAAAACAATTGGGCCTGATAAGCAATCAAGGAAATGGGTAGCTTTGCCCCGGGTCACCTAGGGTTCTCTTCATCTGCTAAGGTGCTGTTTCTCATCCACATGTGGAAATGGCTCATCATCATCCTGCAGTTTGGAGCCCCAGAAGGTGTGGGAGAAGACTGGCTTGGGCGGGCAACCTCCTTTTGAAGTGAAATTACCAGACTCCGCTCACTCAAAGGTCACAGGCCAGAACTGGAGTCCCTGATTACAACTAGTTGCAAAGGAGTTTGGAAAATATTCTCTCTGGCCATGTATCCCATTAAACCCAAGAAGTCTGATCGTGAGGGGGGTCCAGTTAGAGGCACCCGTCACGTAGTGTGTCTGGTGGGGTGCACAGCCAGGACACAAGGGCAGAGTGAGTGTTGGTACCACTCTGAACGTGAAGCAGGGTGGGAGCCTCATAGGTCAAGTTCTTTGAACGCTCTGGGGCCTCGTGCCAGTTCTGCTCTGCCCTGACCTTGGCATTTAAAACCTCTTCAGACTGTGACTTTCTTTGCTGTTCCCAGTGGGCAGTCTCTTGCTAGGGATGGGGAGAGAGTGAACAGAGGCAAGGGAGAAGCAGAGTAAGTACCTCCTGTGAACTTCTGAGAGTCACTGGGGCTGGAGCCAATCAGCCGCTCCCTGCTGTGCTGTCTGTTACTCCCTTCACAACCCCGGGCTCCATTTCCTCTTGGGGAAAACCATGGCTCACACAGGGTTGAAACAGTGAGCTAGACTTAGGCACCGGACCCTGAGTCCTGACCGTGTGGAAGAGTCTGAAAATGAGGTGTTATCTAGGGGTATTGCCAGATCATTGCAGGTCTAAAAAATGGGGTGAAGAACCCTGGGCCACCAGGCAGTGGTGGCGCACACCTTTAATCCCAGCACTCGGGAGGCAGAGCTAGGCGGATCTCTGTGAGTTCGAGGCCAGCCTGGTCTACAGAGCGAGATCCAGGACAGGCACCAAAACTACACAGAGAAACCTTGTCTTGAAAAACAAACAAACAAAAAAGAACCCTAGGCCCCGTGTGGCCAGGACATGCTTGGGGATTGATCTACAGTATCCTTCTTCCTGCCCCCCTGCTGACTGTGCAGTAACAGATGCCACATCTGAGCCTGGTACTGTCATGGGTTATGCCACCTTTCCAGGTACCCTAGGTGAGAGAAGTGTCTGGGAAAGCCAGGTGTAGGCAGAGCACAGGCATTCAGGGCAGTCACACCTCGGTGCTCCCGGGTGGCGTGTGAGAGGTTCTGTCGCACAGGAGACAGGGGGCGTTCTGAGCTTGCTCCTGGAGGAGAACACGTGTTGGCAGGAGATGGAACCTTAGCGTGGGAAACAAGGGCCACTCCACGAAGTGAGCCTGGCCATGCAAGCTGGCACTGCTTGGTGGCATGTTTTGTAAATTACAACCGCAAATGCACCAACTCCAATCCACTCTTCAGAACTGTTTCAAAATTGCCTCTTCCAGGGAGCCAACCCACTGTCTCCTAGTCTGGGCATAATCAACCTCTGTGCCCTCTCCCTCCCTGGAGGCTCTGGTTTCCTGCATGTTCCTAATGTTTGCCTACTCATGACCTGACTAATTAGACTGTAGGCTTACTTTGAAGATTATTATTAAATAAACTCGCTTTATTGTGCTGAACTCACAAGTAAAAACATCACACAGCCAGATTAAAGTAGCCTCTCGAACCACCAGCTTCAGCAGCATTTGCCAGCCTCCTTACCCTCCCTCAAACCCCAGAGGGTTTTTTGTTTTGTTTGTTTGTTTTTGAGATTTATTTATTTGTATTTCATGTGTCTGGGTGTTTTGATATGTGCTCTACATGCATGCAGTGCCTGCCGAGGCCAGAAGAGGGCATTAGATCCCCTGGAACTGGAGTTACTCATGCTTGTGAGCTACCATGTGGGTGCTGGGAATTGAACTCAGCACTGCTGAGCCATCTCTTCAGCCCTGCAACCTGAGTATTTTTACAGCAATTCCTGGTCTCATATCCTTTCTTCTGTGAATCTGTAGTGCATTTCAGTTAAGTTTCAAGATGCCTCCTTTTACCCCCCAGAAGTTTTCTCTGTCCTGTGCCTGAGGTCTTTGTCATTTAGCATGGCACCTGTTGATGTCAGGAAATACTCTGTCTTGGAATGAATTGTATGTGCATGCGTGAGCAAGTGAATGAATGAATGAACCAGTTGGCTTCCACTCTAGAAGCAAGCTTACAAATTAGAGCTGGAGAGCTTTGTACCCAGACTAACCGCTGTGGACTCTGAGCACCTTGTCCAGTACTGCATTCCAGTCTGTTCTCCTGGGCTTTCCTGGCAGCTCCAGAATTCATCCATCTTCATCAGTCTCCAAGGCTGGCTTATTCTTAGCCAGGCAGCTTTGATTTTGCAATTAAGCTCCTCTTTGAGGTGACCTCAGGAGGAGGGCTCTTCAGATGCAGCCTTATTTACTTTACAATTACATGATTTCTTTTTATCTTAGGCCAATGATTATGTTTTTCACTTAGACCAAAATGATTATGACCGAAACAAATCAGAGTATAGAATCTATCCCAAGTATTTTCTTTATTTAATTCTATCTTTCTATTCCTGGTAAAAGTACTTTAGCTGCACAGATGGGAGATAATTGAATGCATATTTTCTTTGGAGTAGCCATGGTCACATTTAAAATCCTAAATTCTGTATGCTTTAAAGGGGAAACCAGAGCCTGTTGCCTCATATGGCATTCTTGGTTTTTACAAGGTAAAAAATAGTCCAGGGCTGGGTTCTGGAAGCCTCTGATGATGGAATAGTAGCTTGGAAAGATGCCTTTGACATGTTTCTTTCCCTTCTAATTCAGGAGCGGTAGTTACCGTAGTGTAAGGGGATCTGCTTATTATCTTGTGCTGGTTCAGCTCTGCGTTTTCTTCTGCTGCTCAGATTTATGGTTAAGTCGAAGGGAATTAGCGGGACTTTCCTGTGATCAGAAATTCAATGTAATAATTCTGGGTTTGAGGTAGTTTTAAGCAGGGACTAGAGCTATGTCCAGTGGACACTTCACAACAGAACACGGAACAGTTGTGTCCACAGGAATATTTTAGGGAGCTGGGTTTGGTTGATACATGTTGGGCCAAGACCATCTTTCCATGAAAGGTGATGGGATCTGAGAGCTGTTGGGGAATAGGAAATGAAGGAGCTACAGTCCCTTAATCCCTTCACCCCGCCAGCACAGCAGTGAGCCGTCCCGTGGATTTGATTGTCTGTGTTGTGAGTAGCAGCTGTGGGACTTTCCTCTAGTCCTAGAGCCCTGGCTGTTGTGACCTGTGTGAGTGTGGTGGGATGTCTGAGGACAGCAGTAGGCACAGAGCTCCTGTGAAGGCACATGCTTGAAGAAGGCAGGAAGGAAACCCAAGGACAGCATGACTTACCAAGTGCCTCTCTTAGCTTCTTGGCTGGCATGGCTGCATCCTGGACTACAGAGGCCATACTTGGTGATCTTTGGCTTTTTGCTGTGGGTACTTACAAGCTGAGGCATATGTTCCAGGTTGGAAACCCTTGGGCAAGGCTGGCCACAGCAATTGAGCTGAAGTCTCACCATGGAAGAGGAGCCATGAACGTGGCTACAGATTTGGCTGCCTGCCCTGAGGCTAGGGATGTGGGCCAGCAGCTAGGGAAGTGTCCAGTGGTCAGGATTTTGAGAAGAAAGCACAGCATGAAGCAGGAAAGACAGTTCTGGAGAAAGAGTGAATGTTTGGGTTTAGGTAGGCATGGCGTCTGTGTAACTCTACCGGAGCCAGAGAGTCAGATGTGGTGCATCTCTGCTGTGCGCCAGCTGCTCTGCCTCTGCAGAGTGTTTACTACTCACAATGTCTCCTTGCTCATGTTCTTACCCCCAGGCTTACTGAAGTCATGATCTCACGACTCAGAAAAACAGAGTCAGTCTCTTGTCTTGAGAGTGTGTGGAAAATAAGCGCAGAGCTTGGAACGGTGCATAGATCTATGGGCCTCTGGAGCCTCATCCTTGCCACTCAATTAGGTCCCCTTCCATGGAAGGAGTGTCCCCGTGGGGCAGGGAATACCTACAGTGGCAGAACTGTGCCGTCGCCATTTCCCATCAGCAAGCACTCACCGACCCTTGGGCATCTTAGCTTCAGCTGTAAACCATTGTCTTCAAATCCCTGCAGATTTTGGATATTGTCAACACTATTGAGCCGTTTTAAAACTAAGAACAAAGCATGGTCTCCATCCCCATGTCCTCTGCTAAAGTGGACTCCAAAAAATGAAGTGGACCCCAGAAGATGTCATGTGTCTACGTCACAGTTTAGTCACCCTCGGGCTGGGCTGTGTGCAGAGCTAAAGGATGTGACCCAGCATAGGTGGAAATTTAACCTCACTGGAGAGTCAGACAGAGCACAGAAACCCAGAGGGAATGGAAGAGAATGGGGAATGTTCCCACGGAAAAGTCAGGGTAGGCAGAAATGACAGCAGTCCAGAGATCAGAAGCTGAGCTCAGCCATCTGGTCAACCCCACATACCCTCATGTCTTACATCTGAGCCTAATACAGTCCCTTTCTCCAGAAGTACTCAACAAGTTGAGGAATGCGGACAAGACGGAGGATGGCATTGTGGGATGCAGATCTTGTGTTTCCTGGTAAAGATGCAAGACCTTTTTTCCTCTTTCCTGTCAGTTAACTTTTGCTGTGTATCAAGTTTTCAAAACTCACCTGCTTAAAACAGCAGTCATTACATTTGTGTGTGAGTTTGTGGATTGGCCCTGAGTCTCCTCTGGTCTAGACTGACTCTGCTGATGGACGTCTCCAGGCTTGGCAGAGCTGGGTGGTCTGGGGTACCCTCATTCATGTATAATGATTGGCAGGCTGGTTGTTTGGAGAAAGCCTCAGTAGGGGCTGTTTTCCTTGGTTCCACGTGGTTTCTCATCTTCTGGCAGACAAGCCTGAAAGTCCTCTCATAGTTCAGCCCCGGTACCTTTGGAGTCCCTGCGTGCAACCCATCTGCTATTTTCCCATTAGCCAAAGCAAGTCTCTGAGCTAAATTGGGAGTCAGTTTGGGAGCTTAGACATAGTCCATGGATACAGAAAAAGCGTGAATTGGGAGCCATTACTTTAAGAAACACATCATGCTGCAAACCTGGAGTTAGCTCAGCAAGTAACAGTTGTCACTCACTACCTGACGCCCACCTGCAGACAGCTCTGAGCCACACTGTGGTGAATTCCTTAGGAAAAGTCCGTGTCAAGGAAAACGGCAAGACCTATGCAGCAGATCAACAGCCTCTTCTGGGAAATCCACCAAGAGGCTGGAGGCAGAAAGTTAATGAAGGGCCAGATGGACCCTAGCAGCCAAAGAACGCCATTCATTGCCTCCTATGTACAAGCACAGGGCATCCAGGCCAGGCCTAGGCTGGGAGGTACTGGAACAGGAGGTGCCGTCTGGACCCAAGAATCAAGGACAATTTCCCTGGGCCAGCATGGGCCTGAGTGAGAGACCCAAGACCAGATTTGAAGGAGAGCTACAGAGGGAGCATTGAGGATAAGAACATGAGGATGTTGAGTATTCACCTATCCAACAGGAGCCAAAAAAAGGGGGGGGGGGGGCGAAGAAACTCCATCCTAAGCTGGGTTTCCTTAGAAGAAGGAATCAGCGGCAAAGTGAGTAGGCGAGGTGGCTACAACAGCCATATTCTCTGGAATGTCTCTTGCATGCCGGGGATTGTATTTAGCCTTGACTTTGGTCCACACAATTCCCTGAGCCAATGAGTCCCCGTTTCCAGATGAGAAACTACCTTGGGGAGAGTAAGTAATTGGCATCAGTCAGCAAGCTTGTTATGTGTCTGACCCCCCACCCCCCCAGCACGGAGCCTTTCTCTGCACCAGGCTGCTGCTGACGTCACATAAGACAGAATCATTGGGCAGCCAGGCCCGCAGGACCCTTCTGACAGTAGAGCTTGGGAAAGACCCCCAGCGCTGCCTCCGCAGGAGCTCTAGAAGATGGCCAGGTAGAGGAACAGAATGTTCAAAGGTGGTATCAGCCACAAAAGAAGATTGCAGAGGAAACCGTGAAGAACAGCCCCAGTTCACGTGATAGTACAAAGATACCAAACTCTTCTCTAAACTTTTCTTCCCATTCCACAGTCTTTACTTGCCTCCCATCCCCAAATTGAAAGGATCACCAAGGCTTGAGTGGAGTCCTCCTGTTATCCAGGAGAATGAAGCAAGCGGATTACAGTTTGAGGTCAGCCCGGGCTACATGGTGATACCCTTTTTCAAAAAAAAACAAAACAAACAAAACCCCTCAGAATCATTGTATTAGATCATTGATAGAACAAACCCAGTCAGGAAAGATTAGGCACTAAGGGGCTCTGAGACCCATGGCCACAGAAGGAAGGCGGCTGTTCTGACCTACTGCGAGTGAGCTTGGCCTGTGTTTGACTAGAATCTGTGTAGATGTTGAAGGAGATGCTGCAGCCCACAAGTAACAACTCTAGAGCCACAGAGACCTCCCTCCACACCCTGGAACCACTGAGTAACTTCTCACTGGCAACCTTCAGTTTCCTGTCTGTGCATCAGAAATGCACAACCTAGCAGCCTGTGAGCAAGGTGACAGTTGGGGCACATGTGGCGCCAGCTTGCACTGTGCTTGGTGATTAGAAACCTCTGGAAATGGATGGTTGTGAGCAGTTAGGAGTCCCTGGCACCTGAAGAATGGAATGAAGGTTGGTTGCTGCCTAGCAAGGGGCCGCCAAGGTGGTTCCCACAGAGGAGAGGTGCTGGTGGTCCACTCCACTGGGAGGTGGCAGTGTGTTTTCATAAAAAAGTCCCATCCCCGCCCCAAACCCTGACATGTCCCTTCCTAAAGGAGGGGAGAGGATGGGGAGCAAGGGGTGCAGGGCTTTGGCTCTTGCCTCACTCCCAGCAGATAAACTTTCTCATAAGTAGCTTATTGACCCTGTCCACATGCCATGCACCCACCTCACCCTAGTGAGCCGTTTGGTGGCCCCTGGTACATTCAGTCACGCCATCTTCACACTAGCAGGTGAACTGTCTGATTTTGTCTATCCAGGCTCTGGATATTCAAATTCAATCGAATTTGAAATGGGTAAAGACTTGGGTTTGTAATAGCTGTTATAATGTTATTGTTATAATCTTTTGTTTGTTTGTTTGTTGTTTTTCAAGATGGTTTCTCTGTGTTGCCCTGGCTGTCCTGGAACTCACTCTGTATATAGACTAAGCTGGCCTCAAACTCACAGAGATCCACCTGCCTCTGCCCACCTGCCTCTGCCTCTCAAGTGCTGGGATTAAAGGCGTTTCCAATGAGAACCAGAAATAAACCCAGTATGCTGGTGAGGTGGCTCAGCAGGTGAGGGCAAGCCTGGGGCCCCGGGTTCAAGTCTCAGGACCCATGTGAAAATGGAAGGGAAGAACTGACAACACAAAGTCGTCTTTTAATCTGCACAGGTCACTATGGCGCGCACGCACGCACGCACACACGCACACGCGTGCACACACACACACACACACCCCACACACAAATAATAAACAGGCTGATAGAATAAATTACAGTACTGTGTTTTTCCATGAATGGAAAATTAAGGATCTTATTCAATATTTAAAAAGTAAAAGTTCTGTTGCACACTTCTAATGTTTCAAGAAATTAGAATGGGGGAGAGGGAGCTGCAGGAAGACCAAAGACCGTAGCTGAGAGCCTCGGTGGTCTGGAATGGGCCGTTCCTCTGACAAGCTGAGGGGCCTGTTTGTATAGAAGCACACCCAGCATCTCTGAAAGCAGTATTGTGGGACACATTGCAATGGCTGATGTCGAAATTATGATGCAAGGTCAAGGTCATCTTGGCAGACAGACGGTTCATCAGAAAGTTGAAGATTTAAAGGTTTGAGGTCAGAATGGGGTGAGCTGGCCCATGTGCCGGGTTTGTTGTCTATGGCGTCGTGCGTGCTCAGTGAACGCTCTTTGCACTTCTCTCTGGAATGTGATGTTTCTAAACGGTCTCCTCACCCATTGATGGCAGCTAAGGCGAGAACTAGTGAACTCTCTTCACCTGGCAGAGTTCTCACTTGGGTTTCTCTGGGGGCAAAGACTTGTAGAGCAAGTGTCCTCCTGCCGGGATCCCTGCCCCCCTGTCAGGGGGATGGGCTAACTGGATTACTTCCAGGTGACAGACTTCTCTTCTGCAACATTTCATTCCTTGCCTTTGTTTTCTCCACAGGACGGGTTCCGGATTGGAGGTGAAACCATGAAGAGAAAGTAGAACAGATAATAATGCTTTACCGCAATCGCTTCCTGGTGCTGCTGGCCCTGGCTGGGCTGCTGGCCTTCCTGAGCCTCAGCCTGCAGTTCTGTGAGTACAGAGGGGCGTTGAGGACCGCACGAGGGTAGACAGCTTTGCTGGGAAACTCAGGGCCTGGGCTTGTGGGGAGCGAGGGAACTCAGGGCTTTTTCATTGCCGGTGCTCATGGAGAATGGTTGCAAGCAGGAGTCCTAAACTGACATCTCTTCTTTCTTTGAGTCCAGGTCTCACTCTGTAGCCCAAACTAGTCTCAAACTAATGCTCCGCCTTCCTCAGCCTCCTGGGCCTATGCCTCCACCCTCACACCCAGACTCATGAGACAGTCTTTGAACTTGTACGTACATTCCTAAACTGCTTGTTTATTCTCATTGACATCCATCCCCAAGGTACAGAGGGGCCATCTTGACTTCTCATGCTGAGCAGAGGCATTTGACCCTTGATTCCTTAAAGACCAAGTGGCCATTTTATGTTCAGTCACTGATGGGGCTGGAGTAGCTCAGGACAGGCTGGGGAGAATTAGGTTGCTGCTATGAAACCTGGCCCCCGGGTGACAGAGGCCGCTCATGGGAGGTCCCAGGTAGCAAAGGACGGACTCTGGGGAAGCTTGTCTGTGGGCCTCCCCATCCATCATCTTCCACTGGATCCTTATGCTCACACTGTACCCCAAATCTGTGCTCCCCACACTTTCCATGAGAGGGGCTATCCTAGGGTTCCAGTCCTGCCTCAGTTTCTCATTGATTGTAGCCCTTCAGTGCTGGCCCACTTCCCCTGTGTGCCCCCTGCTTGGCCTTCTCCAAAGAATCGGCCTTTCCCTGTGCTTACCGCTGCCACCCAGCGTGGGCCAGCTGTTCCCCATCTTCCTTCCATCCTGTCAGCCCTTGCCTCCTCCCCTCCAGATACCCTCCGTTGCTCCAAGGGTTTGAGGCTTCTGTGATGTACATCAGGATTTCCTGAGCCAGCTCTCTTTCAATAGTCATGAAGCCTCATGTGCCATTCCCTGTGTCTCTCAGGGCCCCATCTGCCCAGCACAGAGTGGGTGTATCTCTTGAATGTTTATTGATGAATGACTCTGTCTACTCTGAAAGCATCTCCCTTTCCTTTGCAGTCTGTGTACTGGAAACTGAGGCGGGGCTGGCACAGGGCTGAGAGCTGTTGTGTTTGCTGGCTTCTCTGTTTACCACCTCACCCCGATGGGTGGGAGACAAGTGTTTGTCACCCCCAGGAGCTCTGTGGGGAGGTGGCATTTCTGTCTCACTCTGAGTGGCAGAAAGAGGAGCAGGTGGCTCGGTGAGTGGGAGGTGGTGAGTGCAGAGGGATGTGGGGGCCTCGGCATCACGAGTGGGTGGTTCGAAGAAAGGAAGCCGTGAGCAGGCTTGCCCGATTTACCACCAGAGTGGTACAGGCTCACCTCTGTGCACGCGACAGGCCATTCTAACAGTGGAGAGGCTTCAGAATGCTTACTTCATCCTTCCAGTATTGGAAGTGCTCGAGAGAAGGTGACCATAGATGTGCAAAAATACTCCAGATGGCCAGGGACCTGCAAAAAATAGAAATCCTTTCCAAAAAGGGGGTTTGGCTTTCAGTGGTTTCGTTGTTTATAGTTTTTCATTGGAAATTTTCCACCGTTCGGTGAAGGAGGTGGGACCTGCAGTCAGCCTGGGCGGGTTGTGAGAGGTAAATGTGGCTCACTTGGGTTCCCCAGGCATCTCGCATGAGCTGGCCTGTGTGGCACTGAATGGCCTGTGTGTCTTGCTTGTACAACGCTTCTGAATGTTCGTCTGTTAGGAGGGCCACTTTTCAGCCACACTTTTTTAAGGGAAATTTTGCAGAATAAATTGGCCTGGCTGGACTTGAGCTCTTTATTCTGGAGTACCTTGCAGTTCAGAAAGCTTAAGAAATGGACGTCCGTGCTGCTCTTCTCCTTCTAGGTAAACTGCAACTTTGGAACCTGCCTTTTTCTGTAGAAATGACACTTAGTTGCTTTATTTATTTGATTGCTTTATTGCTTGCTTAGTACTATAGTATAAGAAGCTTTATTGATTCATAAAACAAAGACTGACTCAGGCTTTCGTTCTTACCCTAAAATATACATGTGTTTTTTCTTTATTGCTCTCTTTGACAAATTTTTTGAATACCATGTTGGTAGAATTATTATTTGAAACAATATAGTTGAGGTTATCAACTATAACTTTTTGTGTGCTTTAATTAAAAAGTATGGTTTCATTTTCTGAAACTATTGTGTATCTTATTACATCTCGTTGGTAGATTAATTTTCTTGTTAATATTTTGGATATGGAAACATTTTGACGCAGGTTAGGATGTAGAAATGGGATTGTTTAACAAGGATTGTTTAAACAAGCATGTTTCCTGGTGGACAGAGAACGTGAGCTGTCAAGCCACACACATCTGTTAAGAGTTTGGTGTGCTCAGCGTTGTGGAGGGGGTAGGGAAGGGCCCAGACAGCACAAGGTCCTGTGCTTAGCTTCTCAACACATCCATCTTCAGTAATACTAATGGCTTGCCTGTGCTGAAGGTCCTTAATAAAGTTACTTGTTTGTTTTTATATTTTCAGTTCCTAATGTTGAAATGTATAGAGTGGGAAAATAACTTCTCAAGTTCAAGGATCCTTTGTTTCGACCTGGAAAGACTGTTAGGATCCGAAGACCTCTGAATCATTCCTTTCCGCTTTTTCTGCCCATTTCTAATCACTTGTCTTTCCTGTTTGCCGCATTTCTTCAATGTGTATTTTGTGCTCACTTCTCTGGGTTCTCATCAGCATTCCCCAAATGGCGGTGTGACAGGCACACTCAGGCTCTGAAATTGTGGCCTTGATTTGAATGTTAGCTTCCTCATTGAGCAGCTGTACTCTGGGCCTTCCTTTGTAAGAGAGTTAATCATCATAATTTTGCAAGGTTGGCATGAGAATAGACGCGTGTGGAAACCCCTCGGCTGGCGCAAGCCTCTTACTTACCTATTGCTCCTTTGCAAAGCTGGTATGAGAATGTAGGAAAGCTCCTGGCTCGTGGCAGCTGCTGTTTCTTCTGTAAAATGGAGCTAATTATTATGGTTTTGCAAGACTGGTTGAGAGCTGAGAGCTTTTGGGAAAACCCTTGGCCACAGAAGCACACTAACCGTAAGTCTGTGGGCAAACCAGAGTCCCACCAGAGTGCGATCTCATGGTATTCTGGCATCCCAGAAGGTGGTCAGAGGTTATGTGACTTCAGTTTTTTGGTGAAAGAAAACTTGAGATTTGCCATCCATTTATTTGCTTTTAATCAGAGCACATTGGCTGACAGTTCATCTATACGGTGCATATGGCACTCATCAGGGAGTATCCTCTTGGGCAGAACCTCAGTTGACCACAGCAGTGTTCATCGGCAGTAGTGAAAGCTAGTGTTGTCTTCAGTGTCTGAAGCGTCCTTTCTGCAATCAGCGTTGGCCTGTTCTGTATGACCCGGATGGACACTGAGACATGTTTGTATTAGGCATAAAGCTTCTGAGGAGTCAGTGTTGTGTCAAGGTGGCGTGGGTGGTGTATTCTCCTCACAGGAGTCAGCACACTCTGGAAGGTCACTCTAAGGGGTAGAGTGTCAGGCTGGACATTTTGTATCTTTAAACTCTAAACTGTAAAATTTTATTAATTTTATCTCTCCTTATTGATCCAGTGCTGGGAGTATGTGCAGCTTTGTTCTTTAGCTAATATTTCTGAGTTGTCACTGGGCTGGGAGTTCAGTCCCTCTGCAGCCACAGGCCCCTCTCTGAACAGGGGGGGTACATCAGGAGCAGCGACTTGGAATGCAGTGTAATGCTGGGCAGGCAAGGGGTGGGGCATGGTGGGATGGATAGAGCACGGAGTCTGGAGCCTGACTGCGGACCAAAGCCCTGTCCTGCCACTGACCAGCTTTCCGAGCTTAGAGAAGCTGTTTGCCTTCTCCGTGCCTCCGTTTCCTCTCTGTCAAGTGAGATAGTGACCGATAGAGTTGGTAAAGGACTCTGTAACCTGCGATGCAGTGCTTGGCACATAGTAACCCTGATGTGTGTGAAGTGAATTAAGATCATGTATGTATGGCAGAGTGGTGTGGCAGGAGAGAGGACAAGAACGCTGTCTGTCCAGTCTGGGGAATCAGGGGACGTCTGAGGTCATGCTTGAGGGAGAGTAGGTGGGGGGCATCTGAGGTCATGCTTGAGGGAGAGTAGGAGTTGTCTGGGGAGGACACTAGAGAAGGGTGTCCCTGGCAGATGGAGGCTGTGCAGAGGCAGAGCAAGGGGAGCTGCAGCGGCCGAGACCCGCTGTGCAGTTAGCATATTGGAGAGCACACAGCCCACTTCTGTTTGTTCCAGAATGTAAACATCTGAGTGCTGGGGTCGGCGCTGCTTTGGGCTCTTGTTTCAAATGCACACTCCTAAACAAGCAAACAAAAACGTCTGTGGTCCTCCCTACAGAATCTGACTCGTGGTGGGAGCAGAGCCCAGAAATCTGTGTTAGGAATCAGCAGGCCCCCGGGTGTGGCTCATGTATAGTGTGAACTGGTGGGAGGGTGACACTGGGTGACGCAACTCAGAGACTGTTTTCACTTACGCAAAGACTGGGGGTGACTCAGATGCACGCGAAAGGAAGGAGCAAAGCCTGGCATGTCACCTTGTGCATGGGGCTTTATAACGACTCGGGAGGTATGATGGGATGGAGGGACGCTACCTTGGCACCCAGGAGTCTGGCTCAGGCAGTCTCTGGATGCCTTGCTCATCCACATATTCATTCAGAGGTCCCCTGCAGTAATCCACTCGGGAGGAAGATACAAGCTGAGGGAAATAAAACATCCAGACAGACATGGAGAGTGGAAGAGTGCTCTGGACAAGAAAAGAAGTGTGCAGAGCTCAGAGAAGGGAGGTGGGGTGGGGGTCAGTGTAGTGCACAGGATGGCTGGAGGCATATGAGGGCACATGGATGCAGTGCCCTGCCCAAAGTGGATCTCGGTGGAAGGCCTAGGGAAGAGCGAGTCTGCAGCCACTGTCTGTGGTTTGTGTTGACCATCATGGAGTCTGGGCTGGGAAGAACCTGACCGTGTAGAGGCTGTGAACTTGTTTGGTTTGGCCCAGCCCATGTTTTCAGGTTTTAAAAATTATTTACCAGTTTCACATCAATAAACTTTCAGCTCTTGTTTGAAAAGTCACTCTCCCTGGCATCTGAGACCTCTGGCTCCATCCTGCTCAGTCTCCGCGACAGCTGTATTTTTCCCTGGGAAAAGAGAGGAAGGTGGGCCAAAGGTGAGATCCTGGGGAGACAGCAAGAGAGGGTGGAGGGAGACAAGACAGCTCCAGCTGGGTGGGGCTGCTTAGACGGGAGCAGTTCAGAAGCCGGGGAGGGAGGGGACCTTCGAGAAGGTCTCAGGTGGGCAGACTAGGAGTCCGTGAAGAGAGTGGAGTGTGTGTGTGGCGTGGTTCTGTTGGCACCTTTTGTCAGTGGAGCCATCGTCTTCCTGCAGTCCCCAGACCCCATGCTCTGTCCCTGCCCTGCGTGCTTTGGATCCCAGGTCGACTGGGAAAGAAGAACATTTGGTAGAGCCCTGTGAATTCAAGTGCCCTCTGCACAGAGGAGCCGAGGAAGCAGCAGTGACGGCGTCTTGGTTGTTTAGTCTCGCTTCCTGGGCCTCATGTGCTCTTTATAGACAGCGTCGGTGTGTACAGCATCAGTTCCCTGGCGGTCTCTGACGGCCTGTTGTGTACGACACACATAGTCTTACTGGTCACAATACAGGTAGATGCAGGATAAAGGGAGTTGAGATCACGTAAGCCTGTTGGCTACAGAACAGTATGGAGCCTGTATCCGGGCAGGGGACTAGACCATCCTCTGTTCTTTCTCTTGTGTACATTTTATGAAGGAAGGCATGAGCTCTAGCAGTGTGCATGAACTGGGGTATTTGGAAGACCTTTGTGTGTTTCCATGGTCAAGGGTTAGAGACGGAAGCCTTTGGAGAGCAAGGAGTCCAGACTGGCAGGGTGGCTCAGTAGATAAAGGTGCCTGAGTTTGATTCCCAGATCCTACATGGTGGAAGGAGAGAACAGATTATCCTCTGGCTCTCAGAGTTGGGGATGAAGGGGAGCCAGGACACAAGAAGTGAGGGAGCCAGGTCCCTTTCATAGTTCTTTTCCATGCCCTCTCTGGCCGTCTCTGATTACTATTTCCATTGTGATTTGGGGTCTTCGGTCTTCACACCACAATGGGCCTGTTGGGTAGCAGCCAGCCTGTTCCCCTCTGAGGAATATAGTTTCTGGACCTCTCTCCGAGGCTTCAAGTGGGACCCAAGCTAGGTCCACTGAGGGACCCCTCACACTCTAGCAGTTGATAAACTTAAGTCCCCGTGGCAAATGCTGAGGAAAGAAGTTGAGACAGCTAGCTTGTAAATGGCCTCCAGCCTGATAGGACTTGCTGAGTCCCCATGCTCTGCCATGGTCCACTGGCCCATGCAGGCAGCCAGCTCAGCAGACACTTACTGACTTGCTACATCACTTACTACTACATAATGTTGGCTCATGATGAGGCAACATTAAAATGGGGGAAACATGAAAGGCAGCATATGCTGGCTCAATAAGTTCACAAAGGAACTTGAGGTTCAACTGTTAGATCGGTCTTGTCTGTATAAAATCAGGTGCCTACGTCTTCAGCTGTGGTTTTGGCCTTCCCCACCCCTCCTGTAAAACAAGGCCCAGCCCAGCATTAACACAAGTGACCGAAGGCAGATAGATAACAGAACTGCAGCTCTTTCTTGTGGTTCTGGTTTTCATGGGCAATTACAGCAGACTTTTTTTTTTTTTTTTTTTTTGATCCAGTATAGCTTGGAGACAGGGTGGGCATTTAAGATAATTCTGTGGATTGAGGAGCGCTGAGGGAATTATGGGAATTGGCTGTTAGAGCAAATCATTACTCCTTGGCAGACGGATGAAAGAGAGAGAACTCCAGAGTCCTTTAGGTGACAGGGACAAACTGGAACAGTGTGGAGGCAGACGGGGCGCTGCCCCTCAGGAAAGGTGCTGACTCAGGTGAACTGAAGGCTTGCAAGAGTTAGAAAAGCTGCTGCTGTTGAGGTGGGGGAGGGGAGGGAGACTGACCCACTGTGCTTCTGGGGTGTGGACCCAGTGACTCCTCCTGACCCCACACTGAAGCAACACCTGGTAAGAAATTATAAGGCAGGGGGTAGGAGGTGTCTGGAGAGAAGACTCTGTGGTTGAGAGCACCCACTGTTCTCTCAGTGGACCCAAGTTCACCCTATCAAGCGGCTCACAGCCACCTGGAACTCCAATTCCAGGGGACCCGACGTCTTCTGGCCTCCATGGGCACCTGTGTGCATGTGGTGCACATGAACTCATACAGGCACATATACTTATGCATAAATAAAAAAATAATTTTGTAAAGAACTTATAAGGAACAGGAATAAACATTTGGAGGACCGATGTGGAAATGACATGTCTTGATCCTTTACCATACACTATGCACAGGTGACCTCAAGTCGTTCACCACCATCCAGATGTCAGTATTGTCAACTTCGTTTTACAAATGGAGGTTAGAGACAGCGATGTCTGCCCAGGGCCAGGACCGGACCCGACTCCTTACTTTCTGAACCCTTGCACTCGCCAGCCCAGGCTGCTTCTCTGCAGTAAGAACCATGGACAGACTTAAGTGGAGTCCCATCTGACTGTAGTCCCTGAGGAGGTGACCAGCCCAGGCTGAGGTCCCAGCCAGGGCAAGGCGAGCCTGAGTTAGTAAGGTAAAATGCAGCTGGCTAGACCTTGGCCTCAACTGATTCTTGGCTGGTACTGTCACTAGAGGCTTGTGGAGCAGCTGAGCCCAGAGACAAAGTTGAAATGACACTGTGTCCTGATCGTGTGTACGGTCACTGGGATGGATACCTGTGGTTCCCGGCATGGAGCTTTAGTCTGCCAGGTGTCCGTACAGTGGAGGAAGAGCAGACCCGTCACACATCCTAAGGGCGTGGTGGGAGACTGGGCCGTGAAAGCCACCCGCTCCCACTGCATCAGTGTCTTCCTTTGGGGCAGCCTGTCTTTTCTGGAAAGGACCTTGTTAGACCTGCTTAGAGTCAGGTTCCTTCCTGTGGTAGTTAGCATGGTGAGAACAGGGCACGGAGGAATCGCATGGATACCCAAGTGGGCCATAGTGTTGGTAAGGAGTGGGGGGGGGGGAGGTGTTTGAGGGGGAGGGGGGAGCTGCTTATCTTCGCTAGGGTTTCTGTTGCTGTGAGAAAACACCATGACCAAAAGCACCTTGGACAGGAAAGGGTTGATTTCAGCTTACAGTTGTTGTCCAACATGAAGGGAAGTCAGGGCAGGAACCTGGAGGCAGGAACTCAAGGGAGAAGTCATGGAGGAATGCTGCCTGCGGCCGCTCCCCGTGACTTGCTCAGCCTGCTTTCTTACACACCCGAGGCCCATCAGCCCGGGGGTGGCACTGTCCACAGTGGGCAGGGCCCTGTCATATCACTAATCAGGAGAATGTCCCCACAGGCTTGCCTACAGGCCAATCGGATGGAGGCGTTTTCCTCAGTTGAGGTCTCTCCTCTCGGATGACTCTCACTTGTGTAGAGTTGACGAAAACCCAGCCGCACATGGCTGTCCCCGGGGGTGGGGCTTCTCCACAGGAGGAAACGACTTGTCGCGTTGGTGCAGTAGCTTCTGCCTGTGCGGTGCCCCGTGAGAGTCGGCGTGAGGCACCTGTGAGGAGCTTGCACCAGAGGCTAAGGCTGCAACAGGTACAAGAGGGCCGGGGTCACTGCTCGAAATACCCGACAGAAACCACTTATGGGGAAAGTTTCATTTTGGCTCCCGGTTTCTGAGAGATTTTGGTTCACCATAAAGGGGAAAGCATGGCAGTTTGAGACTGAGACTGAGATGACGGGGGGTGTGGGAATGTGTTCACAAGGTGGCAGACCAGGAGGCAGAGGGCTAGATAGGAACAGAGGCTGACCAGTCTCAAAGGACTACCCTAGTTCTGTTTCCTCCAGCCAGGCCCACCTCTTAAAGGTTCCACAGCCTCCCAGAACACTGCCGTCAGCCAGGCAATAGGTACTCAAAATGTGAACTTGTGGGGACATTTCTTATGCAAACTGTAACAGCTAGGGATCAGTAGATTTTTGTCTTCCTCTCTGGATCAAGGCCTTGGTATGGGGAGATGAGCTGACACCAGAGACACTGACTTGGCGCTCTGGAGGAAGGACTCTGGCTTGTGTCTGTGCAAGTCAGAGAGGTTCCCAGTAGTGAGCAGGCCCCAGACACTTGGCTGTAACATACCCGCTGACCCACTCATTCCTGAGGGCCAGCCAGAAGCTGGTAGCTAATGGACTGTCTGGGAAGTTACAATGGCTCTGACTCTGGGCCATTTTTTTCCATCCTATGGGTCCAGGAATAGAATCAACAAAAGTCAAAACGTAATCATCAGATGCAGGTTTTGCTTCAAAGAAGTTCAAAGCTCTGGCGGTTGGGCCAGGTTCTTGTTAGCTAGGGTTTGTCTGAAGATGGTAATGACCATTCGTGGCACATCTCAGCCTTTCCTCCATAGCACAGTCTCCACTGTGTCTTCCCTGTACTCCCAAACCAGGGACCAGGGGGCACAGGAGGTGTCATGACTGAGAAGTCCCCGCCCCCTTCCCTTAAGGTTCAAGTGCTTTTCGTATTTAATAATGACGGTGCACAGAGGCCTAGGCATCAGCCTGAGGAGTTAGAGCCGGGCGTGTGGCCTTCAGGAAGTTCTTTGACTCCCTCTCCACTACCACCAGTGGTGCACTTCCGGCTGATGGTACTCTGCCAGGATTAGGGTCACAGCACTACCCGCTGGTAAAGCCTGGAGCCGGGCTGGAGAGAGGGAAGGGGGGGGGGGACTGGGAGCATTTTCTCATCCTGCTTCTAGGAAGTTTGCTGTTTGCTTCTGAGAGTAGGACTGTCTCTGTCAGGGTTTCTATTGCTGTGCAGAGACACCACGACCATGGCAACTCTTATAAAAGGAAACATTTAATCGGCACTGGCTTAACAGTTCTCAGAGGTTCAGTCCATTATTGCCGTGGTGCAAAGCGTAGTGGTGCTCAGACAGACACGGTGCTGGAGAGGCAGCTGGGAGTTCTGCATCCGGAATCCGGATCGGCAGGCATCAGGAAGACAGAGACACTGGGCCTGGCTTGAGCATTTGAAACCCCCAGCCCACCCCCAGTGAAGCAATTCCTGCAACAAGGCCACACCTCCTAATTCCTCTCAAGTAACACCGCTCCCTAATGACCAAGCATTCAAATCTACGAGCCTGCAAGGGCCAGTCTTATTCAAACCACCACAGGGACCTAAGCAGAAGCCTGAGGGGAATGTCCTCTGTCGTTTCTTTGAGACCCTGTCAGCATCTTTAATCAAGCAGTGTGGGGGTGTGGACAGGATGAATAGATGATGGAGGAGACGAGGAGGCTAATAAATCTTCCTTTCTGCTTACTGATCACACTACAGAGAAAGTGCGTGCCCGTGGGCAGTCAGGCAGCACTTACTCTGTCACGCATGGTACTCATAGTGGCGCTGTAGCCCCAGGGCACCCGCTGAGACTCAAGGATTTTTCCACCTCCGCAGCGGAACTCGTGATCCTTCCATCTGTCTGCCCACTGTCACTCCAGTGCCACCCCCACCGTACCTTTCTCCTTTTCTGCTTTGGTTTTTCCAGACAGGGTTTCTTGGTGTAACCACCCTGGCTGTCCTGGAACTCGCTCTATAAATCAGGCTGATCTTGAACTCATGGAGATCCACCTGCTTCTGCCTCCTGAGTGCTGGGATTAAAGGCGTGCGCCACCACCACCTGGCTTTGCGACAGCAATCTTTCTAGTGGTCCTGGAGAGGGGCTGGTGAGGCAGCTGAATTACAGGAGACACAGGCAAGGGTTGATGGGATAGGTGCTGTCACAGATCCCAGGCTCTAGATAGTTTGTGTGTTCCCAGCCTGAGCCTGTCCCGCTACTTACTGTGTCCAGAAGAGCTAGCCTCCAAGAGCGCATGTGGCACAATGGAAGGGGGCGGCATCCTCCAGCCTCAAGGACCTGCTCCTCCAGGCCTCCTCCCCAGACAGCCCTCCTCAAAAAGAACTCTCTGTGTGTCACCCCTTATGGGTCAGTTGGACCAGGTCTCTCAGAGATCTGAAGCAGGTCTTGAGCCAGGTTGCTGACCACAACAGCCCACTACACATCAGCCTCAGAACCAGAAAAGCCTGTCTCCAGCCATTCTTCCCCACAACCTCCCAGGCTGCTTGGGTAACCTTAAGATTCTCCAGAGAAGTCAGTGAAACAGGATCAAAGCAGAGCACTGTGTGTGACTCAGAGCAGACCTTCAGCTCAGCAAGCATTTTTGGAAGGGCTGTCCTCTTGTCAGCCATTAGGGTACATCAACATGAAAGAGGCATTTGGGGTGTTGGGATAGCAAACTGGGGTGCCCCTGCTTACATGTGCTCTTGTATAAGCCTAATAGCAGAAGCTGGATAGACTTATGGGAGAGGGATGTGGAAACTACTTATAAACTCAGAATAGGCTTCCTGGAGGAGGCAGCTCCTGGCTGATTCAGGCAACAGGAATTGGTTGTGCGGAGTTACAAGCAAACAGGACCGTGACTGAGACATGCTAGGGGGTGGGCTCTGAGCAGCACAATGCCGACAGGGTGAAGATGGAGTTGAGGAGACATCACATGTACACACACACACACACACACACACACACACACACACACACACACAGAGTGCCTGAGAGCTTCTGTGAGTGCCTGGTGTCTGAAAAACTCTTCAGAGAACCCCTTGTGGATGGAAATCTTGTCTGGATGACTCCGAGTCACAAACAGCACAGGCTCACCTCGGCAAACTGAATAATGGACAAGATGAAGGAGCCCCAGTGCCAGAGGAAGCAGCAAAGATCTTTCTAGATCATGACCTAATTTTCATTTGTGGTTTTCAAACGACTGCTTCTTTGAGTCGTGGATGAGTCACTTGGACCCAACCACTGGGCTTCCCAGTTGACCTCCCCAGACCTCACAGTTTGTGCTTTGGGATAATCCAGGATTCCACACTCTCTGTCCTCACACCACTCAAATGTCTACTTAACTGTCCCATGCCTTGTCCTAGGCTCAGAGCAAGTGAGCTACAAGCTAGCCACAGAACCAGAATTCGATAGATTCCATAGAAAGCAAAGAACTGAAGGGGCTACCCAGCCAGAGGGCCAGCCATTACGATGCTACTGTGGGACGTCTGCTTTGCTGCCAATCTCCCCACAGTAAATTAGCTCCAGGCACCCGAGCTGTGCATTGGCCTCTTTAACATCTACCAGCCGAGGGAAGACAAAGGCTCCAGCTACAGCCAAATTCTGAACTAGGGAATGGCCAACTCCAAAAGTTTTTTTATTGTTGTTTTAGTAAAGCCTGTAAATATGTCCATGTATGTTAAGATCTAGTAATAATTTTTTTTTTTTTTGGTTTTTTTTTGAGTCAGGGTTTCTCTGTGTAGCTTTGCACCTTTCCTGGAATTCACTTGGTAGCCCAGGCTGGCCTTGAACTCACAGAGATCCGCCTGGCTCTGCCTCCCGAGTGCTGGGATTAAAGGCATGCACCACCACCGCCCGGCAAATGTTTGTTTTTATGTATATAGAATGCATGTAATATGTGACTACTGTAAATCTATCTCTGTTAAACTGACACAGATATTTCTAGGAAAACAAATAAAATACTTGTCCACATTCGTTCCCTCCATTCCCCAGACGAAAGCACATTGCGGCACATCTCCTGAGAGTTGCGGGGCTCTCACATAGGGAACAAATGCCTGAATACTCCGTGTGATGGTTAATCTTGTCAACTTGATAGAATTTAAAGTCACCATGGGATCAAATCTCAGGACATGTCTGTGAGGGGCTACTATCTAGACTAGGTTAATTGAGGTGTAATGACCCACCCTAAATGTAGGTGGTACCTAATTCCATGGTCTGGGATCCTGGCAGAATAAAAGGCAGAGAGGATGACAGGTACAGGTATGTACTGTCCTCTGTTTCCGGACTGTGGATGCAATGTGGCCAGCTGGCCCCCTGCTCTTGCCACCACACCTTCTCTGCCATGATGGAATGTGTCTCCTTTGACTGTAAGCCAAAGTAGACTACTCCTTCCGTAAGCTGTTGCTTTTAGATGTTACACCATAGCCATGAAATATGTACCTATGACAGAAGATTGGTGCTGAGATGTGGGGTCATTGCTGGGATAAATCTGACCCTGTGGCCTTTGGAACTGCTTTGTGGAAGAGTTTGGGTTAGAAAAGTCCTTGAATACTATGAGGGTTCTTAATGTGCCGTTCTGGTGAGAGCTTAAGACAGGATGTTGAGATTGGTGGCTTGGCTCATGAGGTTTCAGAGGGGAACAAAGATTCTGTGAGAAACTGGGGTAGGGGCTGTCTTTGGGGGCGGTGTGTCCTAGTTACAGTTTCTGTTGCTGCCAAGAGACTCCATGACCACGGCAGCTCTTATAAAGGGAAACATTTAACTGGGGCTGACTTACAGTTTCAGACATTTCATCCATTATCCTCATGGCAGGAAGCATGGCGGCATGCAGGCAGACATGGTGCTGGAGAAGAGCTGAGAGTTCCACATCTGGATCCGCAGGCAGCAGGAAATGACAGTGAACCACTGGCCAGGCTTGAGCTTCTGAGACCTCAAAGCCCACCCACCCGCCCCCAGTGACACACTTCCTCCAACAAGGCCACACTTCCCAATAGTGCCAGTCCCTATGAGCTTATGGGGCCATTTTAATTCAAACCACCACAGGGGCCATTCATGTTATATTCTGGCACAGAATCTGGCTGCACTCTGCCATGTCCTGAGAACTCTGGTAGAGCTGAATTTAAAAGTAACTTGTTTGACAGAAGAAATTTCAAGATGGGGTAGCAATCAGGCTATGTCCCGGTTACTGCACATTGCTTTTGTCCAGGTCTCTGGTGAGGGAAGTAACAAGTGGAGGGGAGAGAAGATGAAATGCGTGCCATTTGGCAGGGGAGGGAGGGAGTTGAAAGCTGTAGAGAGACAGGTGGTGAGAAGCAGCTCTAATTGTTAAGGGGATTATCATCTATGAAGAGTGACCTCTTGCTGTGACTGGGAGAGCAGGGGGGGTGTCCTGAGGGCAAGGCTCCACCTTGTGCAAATGCAGATTCCTTTGAAAGGAGAGAACTTACACTGAGAAGATGCTGAGGGGGGTTCCCTGCTTCTCAAGTACCTGCCTAGGAAAATGGTTCCTGGAGACCAATACACAGAGGCTGTTGCGGCTGTAGTCCAGTGGGGCCAGGCTCCATCCTAAGCTGGCAGTGGAACTTGGCTGTGCTGTTGTATATTGTAATATGTAACTTTTTCTTTTATAGGCGCGCACAGCTGAGAGATTGCCTTGAGTTCCAGGTGCTAGCTACGTGGACTTTGAACTTTCAAACAGTGTTGGAACTATTAAAGATTACGGGGACTTTGGAAGCTGGACTGAATGTACTTTGCATTATGAGATGGCAGTAGGTCTATAGGCATAAGGAATGAGAGGTTTAGACTTAATGAAGAGGGTGTGTTTGGGGGTCAGGTTGACAGGGGTAGAGCTGTAAGGGTTAATCGTGGTTGTCCATTTGATGGAATTTAGAATCACCATGGAAACAAATTTTGGGGGATGTTTGTGGGGGATTATCTAAATTGGGTTAATTGGGGTGGAAAGAGCCACCCTAAATGTGGATAGACCTTTCTGTGGGCTGAGGTCCTGAGCCAAGTAAAAAGGAGAAAGCTAGGTGAGCACGTGGATGGCTCTCTGCTTCCTGACACTTGATTTGGAATGTGA
>CABHPQ010151171.1:0-15335 GCA_902168405.1 Peromyscus aztecus | reverse complement strand
GGAAATGGCCAGGCGTGGTGACCCACACCTTTAATCCCAGGGAGTGGTGTTAGAAAGGAGAAAGGTATAAGGTGTGAGGACCAGAAACTAGAGGCATTTGCCCTAGAGAGGCATTTGCCCTGGAGAGGCATTTGGCTGGTTAAACATTCAGGCTTCTAGCAGCAGTTCAGCTGAGACCCATTCTGAATGAAGACTCAGAGGCCTCCAGTCTGAGGAAACAAGACTAGCTGAGGATCCGGCGAGGTGAGATAGCTGTGGCTTGTTCTATTTCTCTGACCTTCCAGCATTTACCCCAATACCTGGCTCAGGTTTGATTTTATTAATAAGACCTTCTAAGATTCATGCTACACTCCCTGTTCATCCATCCCACCTCCACAATGTCTTCAAGACCTCCTCAGAGGTTCCCTTGCGGTGGGTTGGAAGAAAATGGCCCCCAAAGGGAGTGGCACTACTAGGAGGTGTGGCCTTGTTGGAGGAAGCGTGTCACTGTGGAGGCGGGCTTTAAGGTCTCATACAAGCCACGCCCAGTATCTCAGTTTACTTCCTGTTGCCTGCCAATCAGGATATAGGATTCTTAGCGCCAGCCCCACGTCCATCTGCATGTCACCATGTCCCACCATGATGATAATGGACTAAACCTCTGAAACAGTGAGCCAGCACCTCAATTAAATGTTTTCGTTTGTAAGAATTACCATGGTCATGGTGTCTCTTCACAGCAATAAAACCCTAACTAAGGCATCCCTCTGCCAGGAGGCAACCGCCCATCCTGTGTGTGGAACACTGGGGTGGGTCTGTGGCTGTATGGGGACCTGACAATGCCCAGCTCTCACTGCAGAGGGCTGGAGGCATACAGGAAAGGTGTCAGAACAGGCAAGGGACGTCGAGTTTAAAAGCCATCCCCGCTGGCTTAGGGCTGGGCAATGATGGAGACTGCTTGTTAAGGCCACACTTTAACCCTGTGGACTGCAGAGCAGGGAAGGCTCAGAGGAATCCCTCTTTCCCATTGGGTACGGAAGGGTAGTGTTGTGTTTACAGCGGGTACAGCTCTGCTCTCATATACTAGCTGGATGTCAGCCCTTTGAACAGCCTGGGGACAGGTGGGCCGCTGGGCCTCTGTGCTAGGTGGGTTCAGCATAGCCTCCGGGCTTTGTGGACGTCACATGCTTCAGCTCAGACCAATTTACTAGAAAGTCACTATGGCTGTCCCCAAAGAAGGGGCCCGTTGTCAGCGCCCCCTGGGGGCACCCTGCAGCTTGTCCCTAAGAGGGTTTGACTCTGCTGTCCCTAGGCCTGACTGCTCCCAAATCACCGAGCCCAGCCCACAGCCTGTCCAATGACAGCTTTTGGACTTGGTAGCTGCAGAATAAATTTATAACCTCTGTGGGGGATCACAGGACACATTGCCAGTTGTATGTTCCTGTCACCACCCTCTGGGTGACAGATTTGAGCCTTGACCGTTGTATCCCTTTGCGACCTGTTTGACATTGGGCAGATCACTTTCCCACTCACTGCACTCCATCCTGGAGCAAGGGACAGTCCTGCCTTCCTTTACCAACCTTACGTGTCTAAATAAAGCCACGCCAAGTGGCCTAGTCCACAGAGAAGCTCCATCCACGGTGACATGGCATTGCCTCCAGCAGCCTAGAGGCCACCTGGGCCTAGGCTCTTTCCCTCTGTGGGGTCCTCTCCAGAGCCGTTTCAGTCCCCGGGACCTGCCTCACTCCTCGCTTCTTGTGGTGTTCATTTGCTGTTTGCGGGAGCCGTCCTAAGTCCTTTATGGAAGAGACACAGTGCACGTTTATCTAGAGCGGCCCTCCTCCTCCATCTGACCTCCCCCCGACCCAGCTGCCTCTAGTACAGAAGTCTAGCCACAGCCAGTGGAACGCCCCATTCACGTAATTGCAGCGTGTCGTGGAACCTGCTCTGTCTTCTCCTTGGGCGTGTAATCCCTCACCGTGCCTGGCTTAGAAATGAAGCCTCGTTGTGGCTGTTGTTTGCACAGGAAAGAGCACCACAGAGGCAGGGGTTCGGGCTATCCGTGGCTCCCAGCACCTCCCTCAGATAAAAGGAGTCACCACCGCACTTAACATGGTTTAATTAATCTATCTTTACATTTTTTTTTTTTTTTTTGGTTTTTTCGAGACAGGGTTTCTCTGTGTAGCTTTGCGCCTTTCCTAGAACTCACTTGGTAGCCCAGGCTGGCCTCGAACTCACAGAGATCCGCCTGGCTCTGCCTCCCGAGTGCTGGGATTAAAGGCGTGCGCCACCACTGCCCGGCTTAATCCATCTTTAAACACAGCAAGAGTTGGCTTATCACTGCAAACATGTACTTAGAGGAGGAGTGAGCAGGCATGCGGTGTGTGGACCTGCTCTGGGCCCCCAGCAGTGTGGACTGCCTTCCCAGCTGCTGCTTTGGCCGATACATTGATGATTTTGTGGTTTCCCGCTAGGCAGTAGGCCTGGAAGGTACCCATTACTCTGGTCCATCGAAGGGGATGTCTGGTCCAGTGGTGGGAGCTCGATGTGCCCGTGGAAGTCTGTTGCCTCAGAGTGCTGGGCCCCATAGTCACTATAGTGGGAGCCGCCTCTCCATGAGTGCTGTGTTATGAGAGGTCTGTTTGAACTCTCCTAGTATTTAGTTAGTCAGCACTAAAGGTATTAACCATGTGAGTGCCGTGTTTTTAGATGCCCTTTTTGCATTTGTAAAGATGAACATGTTTTTCTACATCCTAGAAGAAAGATAGTTCTTTCAAGCATTTACATGACAATTTTTAGATTTAGGCTCCTTTCCTGGGCCAGGTTGCATGGTAGCACACCAGCAGACATATGAATGTAGTGGAGGAGCCAGTCCTGTGAAGACCTGAGGAGAGAATGTTCTAGATGGAGCGACCAGAAAGTCCAAAGGGCCTGCAGCAAAAGGGTATGCAGCTGGGCATGCATGATAACACTAGGGCCAGTGTGACTGGCCTGGAGAAGGAACAGAGTGAGGGAGCGTCTGAGGTATCGCAGCAGGTAGGCTGTCCTGCCCTCAGGGAGTCACATCTGGGATGCCAGGCCTCCTCTGGTGCTGGGTCAGTCCTCAGCAAGTGGAAGCCAGCACAGGTGACCATTTTAGCAGAGAAAGAAGAGAAGAAAATGGAAGAAAAACTAGAATGGAAGAGGCTTTGGTTGAGCAACTCAACTCAGCTTAGGGTGGTGTCTTAGTTAGGGTTTCTGTTGCTGTGAAGAGACACCATGACCACAGCAGCTCTTCATCAGGAAAACATTTCATTGGGGCTGGTTTACAAGCTCAGAGGTTTAGTCCATTATCATCATGGTGTGCATGGCAGCATATAGGCAGACATGGTGCTGGAGAAGGAGCCAAGAGTTCTACATCTGGATCAGCAGGCAGCGGGAAGAGAGAGTGAGCCATAGGCCTGGCTTGAGCTTCTGAAACCTCAAAGCCCTCCTCCAGTGACACACTTCCTCCAACAAGCCACACCTACTCCAACAAGGCCACACCTCCTACTAGACCGACTCCTCTGGGTCTGTGGGGCCATTTTCATTCAGACTGTCACAAGTAGGGAAGAGATGATAAGGGAAGCCACTCTCCTCACCTTGGGTGTACTGCTTCCAGCTTACTCTCCATGCTTGGGCGCACTGCTGCCCGACTGTCTTCTCTCCTCTCCAGGAGATGCTTACCCAGACAGCCTTAGGCCATTTCCCATTGGCTCAGTCGTCACTTCTGTAAGTTCTGCTTAGAACACTTAAAATGGCAGGGTGCTCCTCCCCCTCTCCGGTCTCCTCTCCTACCTTTTGCCATAGCATCTGTTATTCTCATTCATTCTGTGTGTGTGTGTGTGTGTGTGTGTGTGTGTGTGTGTGTGTGTCTCCCTGTCTCTCATACACACACACATAGACAGTGTTTCTTCTGTGATGTGTTTCCCCAGGCTGAAATGAAAGATCCCTCCCTGAGTCAGGGATTCCTCTTATTCTTGTCCATTTCTGTTACCACCCAAGTACCAAGGACAAGTATTTGTTATTAAATGAGAACTTGACAGAGAATGGCATCAGAGGTGGAGGGGTGACCGTGGAGAAGGTCAGTCAGGTGGGATGGGTGGGCCGCGTGACGGGTTAAGTGAGATGATAAAGAGGAGGCACATCACTGATGGTGCTCTCCCTCCAGGAGCCCAGGGCACTGGAGAGAAGTTATGGCCCTGGCTCCAGCGTTGCCTCTGAGCTTACTCCAGATGCACAGGGAATGTCTGCTGGGCGGGGCTGTCTGGTTTGGGCTTGGGGCATTGGCATGCTGGTTTATTTGAGCGTCTTTAGCATGTGGGCAGCAGACGAGACTAGAATGGGCTCGGGCTGAACCTGTGGCATGAGGAAAGCAGACAGATGGTCATATCAAGTTACACGGAAAGACCCAGAAAAGTGCCCTGAAGAAAGTACATCGGGCTTATCTTTTTATAAGCTTGTTTTGTTGACATCGGAAACCATCCATTCCTTAGTAGGCTTACATTTTTAGATGTGGTATGAAGTCCTTCTGGTTCCCAGCCAGGTGAGCGTTTCAAATGATGCTGTCTAGTAGCAGCGTTGGTGTCTTGGCTTAGGTAACCATCCCGGCAGAACCCAGATCACAGCTGAAACAGTCTGTTTCCTCTTGTGTGTGGTTGACCACAGGATTCTGCCTTGAGCGCTGTAGGACAAGTATACTTGAACCGTGCATATAAAAATGTATGTAAGAACAGAGTAAGAACTTGAAGTAATGTTTTTTACTGTGTCAGTTGTCAGCACGAAAGCAGATTCCCAAGGAGGCCACCGTCCTATGAGTTATGCTGAGGGGAAATACATCCTCGGGTAGTCAGGGCAAGTCCAGGCTTGTAACAGAGAGACTCAAAGATGCCTCGCCCTAAACATCTACCTCTTCCTTATGTGAAGGTAGACTCATGATACCCAGCCCCATCTAGCCATTCAGGGGGAGGTTCCTTCTAGGTTGTTGCTTCCCCTACTCTCTAGAGATGTCTCCACAGCTGACCCGGGATGCTGCTGTGTCTAATCAGCTGCCAGAGGAAAGAACCGAGCAGGAAGGTGCTGAGACCTGGGAGTGGGTGCTGAACAGGTTACCAAGAAGAAATAATAGAATTTGATATGCAACTATAGCCTCACCTCACACCAGCCTTTGTTTTTAATATTCCCATGTTTTAATATTTTAATAACTGCTGTGGTAACATAATATTCATTATTCTGGGTTAAGGAAGATGTGGACATGGTATTTTCACAATATATCTAGAACGGAACATGTCACAGTTGAATTCATTCCCAAATGTCTTTGGGGCATCTACCAGATAAACTCTGGGCTACAGGGGTGGAGCTAGGGATGAGGCATGCAGGCCAGAGCAGTGGGATTCAGGTCAGGTCCCAAAGACTCAGCTACCTAGTCCTCCTACTATGAAAAAGATCCAGCCATTACTTATCTGTCCTGTAAATGCTTTTCTTCCACGAATCTTCATTTTTCTTTTCCGTGAAAAAAGTTGTAACGAAGGGCCTGGGGTGTGATTCGGTGGTAGAGCCAGCATGTGTGGCGTGCTTAGCATAGTCAAGGCTCAGGGTGCAATTTCCAATGCTGCAACACAGGGAAAAAAAAAAAAAAAAAGAAGTTGTAATGAATACCATTAGATAGCACAGCATCATTAAACAGTCAGATGCCCCAGGAACCTGGAACATCTCAGCAAACACATTCAGTAGTGAAAATCCATTTCTAAAATTGGCAGCCAAGTGTTTTCAGAGCCTCAGAAGTCACCGACCTGAAATAATGGCCCAGGACAGGAGACTTGAGTCGCGTTGATGGATGGCCTCTGTTGATGTGGATTCGTGTTGACAGCCATGTTGTGGGTCTGCACATTTTATTTCCTAGTTTATAAACATTTACATGCTCAGCCTCAGGCAGAATAAAATATGCTCTGTTTTATGAGAGACAATCTCTGCAGCTCTCCCAGGGCTCTGTTAGACTCCACTGCATGTCTACATTAGCAAATGCGAATTTTAAAACGTTGTTTTTAAAAGATGGATTATTTCTTTCAGCTTTCTGCTTTTGAACGATGTAAATCCATCTTGGCATCCGTTTTTAAAATATTTCCAAAGTTAATTGGGCTTTCAGGCAGCGGGGGTTGGCCATGAGAACAGTTTATCTGCTGCCTTCATGCCAATTTGCATGCAGTTTTCTTGCCAATGGCCTTGTCTGTCCACGTCTGTGCAGCTGGAAAATGTAGACACACTCGTGGGCCGTTTTACTATTCAGAGAAAAGGTGTGTGTGTTCACAGGTCATTAAGTTATACAGAGGAGAGGTGTGCTACTTATAGGTCCTATCATTACCTAGGAAAATTGTCTATTAGTGATGGGATGTATAAGGTGTGCTTGTCTTTACCATATATACTCTGTGACAGAAGCAGATACTCTCAGATCTCATCAACTTTTCTAGGCATTTATTACCACCTCGCATTCAATGAGATATTTTACGTGCAAAATGCATAGTGATCTGTAAAGGGCTGTAGAGATAGGCATTGGTTATCTTGTTCAGGTAATGGTTTTCTAAGAGAGATTTTTCCAGAGGTTAGAAACAGTAAAGATTAGGCACATCTCCCATGAGGATATATGGGAAAGAAGGAGTGTGTTGTGTGCTGGGGGAAAGGAAGGTGGCCAGAACACCATGTCAGAAGGAAGGGGGTCTCTGCGAAGTGACCAGCTGTGCACAGCCCTTCCCAGAAGGTGGCAACGTGAAAAGGCAGTGATAGGTGAGAGTTGACGCCTTTGATGCTGGTCCCTCTGGCTGTGGAGAAAGCAAGGTGAGAGGAGGGCCAGGCAAACTGAGGAAGGCCAGTAAGGGTCCCACAGCCATCCAGGCAAGGCCGTCTAAGGTCAGAACCCAGGGAGTGACTCTGTGAGGATGGAGAAAAGATAAAGGATGGGGCACGTGTCAGGGTAGGAAAGGAAGAAACCAGGGCAGCTTCTGGGTCATGTGACCCAGAACAATGGAATGTGGGGCATGCTGGCGGAGGGCATGCCGAATCCCAGGGAGTTGTATTCAGCAGAGGTTGGGGACTCAAGCTGACCTCCATTGTGTCGATAGGTACCCATGGTCAAGTCAGAATGAAAATGTAACCTTTAGGAAAAAAAAGTTTTTTCCTTTATTTTTATTTATTTTGGGTATTCTGCGTGTGTGTGTACCTGTGCACCATAGAGCCCAGAAGAGGTCATTGGATCCCCTGGGACTAGAGTCACAGATGATTGTGAGCTGCCACATGGGTGCTGGGAATCAAACCCAGATCCTCTGGAAGAGCAGCCACTACGCTTAACCACTGAGCCCTCTGTCTGGCCCTGAAACTGGAACTTTAAAGTTACTGAGCCCCGGAACGTGTTCCTGTGGGCAGCGGAGGCCATGACACACACGGGTTATACATGTTGAAGCTGGACCGCTTCGGAGCATTCTAACCACTGCTTCTCTGTGTTGTCCCTTTAGGAAACCCTATCACCCTAAACTGGAAGCTTTCGTTAGCCACATGTCAAAAGGATCCGGAGCCTCTTTTGAAAGCCCCCTAAATTCCCTGCCTCTTTACCCTAACCATCCTCTGTGTGAGATGGGAGAGCTCACGCAGACAGGTAAGTACAACCACCTGGTCACTGTCCCCCCACACACCCCCCTCTGTCCGTTCGTGAACATTAACAGAAGATAAGTAACGTGTGGTGGGACACAGAGAGGACAGGCATATTACCAGTTAGCCGTGTAGGGTCCTGGCAATACCCAGATGGATAAAAGTCGTGAGTAGGTGGGAAGCTTTTCCAGGGCTGGTAGTCCTGGGCCCTCAGTGCCCAGAGCCCATGGACTGGCGTGGCAAACACAGCTGTTTTTATCCCAAAGCAAGCCATAGGAAAGCAAGGCAGTGGTGGTGTACGTTTGTGATCATAGCACTTGGTAGACAGAGCTAGGTAAGTCTCTGTGTGTTCAGGGATACAGCCAGCATTGGATACACATGCCTTTAATCTCAATACCAACCATAGAACACCTGGAGGTCTATACAGACAGGCCGTAATGAGGCAGTCCTGTGGTTGGGTTTACAACCAATGAGAAGGCAGAACAGAGACTATATAAAGACTTTAACACAGGAAGTACGGGCTCCTTCGGAGAGGTAGGACCACTGCAGGAGGAAGGGTAAGGTTTTGGCTCTTAGCTCTGACCTCTTGGCTTTCTTCTTTGCATTGGTTCTGTGTTTCTTATTTATACGACGGTTGGTTACATCTACAGGTGGGCATAATCGCTCGCGGTCCCAGCGCTTGGCGGGCACTGTAGTCCTCGGCTTCCAGCAGCAGCAGCAGCAGACAGAGCAGCTGCAAATAATGCCTTCCAGTGTTAGAACCCACAAACCACTTGGGGTGCCCGGCCTCCCGCCCTCCAGTGACAGTGTTACAGCTGTCATGCCTGGGGTGTCTGAAACCCTAGGCCCTTAAGCTTTGGCGGCTCCCTGAAACTTCCATCAAGCTCCGCCCACAGTTCCTAGCCCATGTCTCTTACAGTCTGTTTCTTTAGCCTCCACCCTCTCTTACCTGCTCTCTGTTCCTCGGCTGGTGTCCCTCAGCTGCCACCTTGGCCACTGCTACTGCTCCTTCTGCACCAATAAAGTCCAAGTAGACGTGGGAAGACGGTTCAGAGGCATTTGCTTGGGCCTCATGTTAGAGCACAAAGGGGCCGCCCCAGCTGACTAGAAAATCAAGCTGAACAGCCAGCCAAGGGGTATGGCAAACATGTTTGCACTAATTCTAGTCCCCCCACCCCCAAACACACAAATGAGGACTATTTGCACCCTGAGCCACCGGGAAAAGCCCCTCTATCCTGAGAAAATGGCTGCGGGGTTGGTTAGAGTTCACCCAGGCTTGTCTTGCTTAGAATGCTGCTTTCCAAGGCAGGAACAGACTGTCCTCAGCTGTGTTTGTAGTGGTCCTCTGAAGCTGCTGGAGTGTCTTCAGGGCGACTGTAAAGTGTCCAAAGCAGCCAGGCTGCCATGAGGACCATCTGGCCAGTCACCAGGAAGGGGGTGCTTGGCTGGCAGTTCCCTGCTCAAGGCTGCCAGGCACAGAGGAAGAGCCTATCAGACAGCCTGTTCCTGATTTGTAATCGTTCACAGAGAGCATTCAAAGAATGCTTAGAACAAACTTAATCAAGACTTAACAAAAACTCAGCACAGAACTAAACAATTTTAATAGCATTTGATGGCATTTAACATTGCACAATAGTGCTGGAACTCCTGCCTCAGCGCCTGAGGGAGAGGTTGGTCCTCTGATCTATCTCATATGGACTGGCACCTCAAGGAACTCAGAGTCCCTAAGGTATCTAGTGAAACATCTGCTTTCTTCAAATTAGAAATAACTTTACAGGCTAGATGGCTGTCATGGTAAGCTGGGTCCACTGCCAAGCCTGGTGGCTTGCGTTCAGTCCCGGGTCCCCCATGGTGGAAGGGGAGGACCAGCTCCTCCAAGCTGTCTTCTGACCTCCATGTGCACACTGCGGTTGGTGCACGTGTGCACACATGTGCACACAAAAATAAAAAAGAAAGTAAGCTTTCTTGCTACAGAAGCATCCATGTTCGTGAGTATAAATTATAAAAGACTATAAATCAGAAGAAAGTACCACAGTCCTACCTAAGAAACAGACTAGGGGCCAGGGAGATGGCTCAGAGGTTAAGAGCACTGACTGCTCTTGCAGAGGACCCAAGTTCAGTTTGGTTTCCAGAACCCACATGCAGGCTCACAACCATCTACCACTCCAGTTCCAGGGGATCCGACACCTTCTTCTGACTTCCTTTGACATCAGGCACACAAATGGTGCACATACATACATGCAGGCAAATATGAACATATAAAATAAGAATAAATTTTTGAAAAAACTCTTTAAAAAGAAACAGACCCTGAATGCTAACCTCTCCTTCTGTGCACATGTGGTGGTATTTTAGTGAACCCACGCTTCCCTGTCCCATCTTACTGCATAGGAATGTATCAGGAGGTAGACAAGATAGCCCATCAGGTAAAAGTGCCTGCCCCATCTGGGGATGGAACTCTCCAAACTGTTTGGACACCTGAACAAAAATGGCATATCTGGTCACACTGCCTGGGTGTCGCTCACGTCCTCAGAGGATTCCCACCCACTGCTGAGATGGCGTTCCCTCCCTTTCTGCAAGCTGGAGGGCAAGCCTGCTTTTTTTCTTTTGAGTTTCCCTTTCCTGCTTACAGATAAAGCTTTCTCATTTCTTTAAAAAATTCGCTCATTGTTGTCCTCCAGTGATCCAAAGCCAAGACAGTATTAAAGGGAATGTAAGTCTCCCTTCTGTGCCCTCCTTCTCTGGAAGCAATCCCCACTGGCCTCTCGCACGTCCATCCAAAGCTGCTTTATGCAAAATGCAAGCAACTGTGAACGCACGTTCTTGCTTTTCCTTCTTTTTCATTTAAAAGGAGCACAATAAACATACTGTCTTCCTTTTGCTCCTTAAACTACTGTCTGGATATCTGAAATTGCAGAGAATGAGCTAGTTAGATGAGCCCGGAAAGTCCCTGCAGGGCCAGACAGAACGCGGCAGAGGTTAACAGAAGGCCTTCAGTTGGGCATTCTAATGGAAACAGCGTCAAGGAGGGAGTGTCTCAACAGTAAGCAGATGGTAAGACAGATTTCATGTAGCCGTCTGTGCCTGAGGACGTCCGTGTCCCTGGGCAGTATGCATACACCTGCCCTTGGGTACATGCAAATGACAGGCCGTGGATAGGGAGGCTTGTGACAAAGGCTGTCCTCCACACCCCATCCCTACACTAGTTGACACGAACCGTTCTCATAACTTCTCCTTCCCTGTGGGGAAGCAGGCCTCATCCCCTTAACTTCCACAGCTCTCCAGCACCCCAGAGATGGGTGCTGGTCCTTCTTGGCCCTTTTGCTAACCTCGTAGTAAGAAGGATTCTGTGTCCCCCGGTGTTGTAGGAGTCGTGCAGCATCTGCAGAATGGCCAGCTGCTGAGGGACATCTATCTGAGGAAACACAAACTTCTGCCAAACGACTGGTCCTCAGAACAGCTTTACCTAGAGACCACTGGGAAGAGCCGCACCCTCCAGAGCGGGCTAGCCTTGCTCTACGGCTTCCTCCCAGACTTTGACTGGAAGAAGGTTTATTTCAAGCACCAGCCAAGTGCCCTGTTCTGTTCTGGAAGCTGCTACTGCCCACTGAGAAACCAGTATCTGGAGAAGGAGCAGCGACGGCAGTACCTCCTGCGTCTCAAGAACAGTGACCTAGAGAGGACCTACGGGGAGATGGCCAAGATTGTGGACATCCCCACCAAGCAGCTCCGGGCGGCCAACCCCATTGACTCCATGCTCTGCCACTTTTGCCATAACGTCAGCTTCCCCTGCAGCAGAAGCGGCTGCCTTGGCATGGAGCACTTCAAGGTGATCAAGACGCACCAGATAGAGGATGAGCGTGAGAGGCATGAGAAGCCCCTGTACTTTGGGTATTCGCTACTCGGGGCACACCCCATCCTGAATCAGACGGTCAACCGGATGCAGCGTGCCGCTGCAGGCTGGAAGGACGAGCTGTTCACCCTCTATTCTGCTCACGACGTCACTCTGTCCCCAGTCCTCAGTGCCTTGGGGCTTTTGGAAGCCAGGTTCCCAAGGTTCGCCGCCAGGCTGATCTTTGAGCTCTGGCAAGACCGTCAAAAGCCCAGTGAACATTCTGTCCGGATTCTTTATAATGGGGCTGATGTCACCTTCCACACCTCCTTCTGCCACGACTTCCACAAGCATTCTCCCAAGCCCATGTGTCCTCTTGAGAACTTGGTTCGCTTCGTCAAAAGGGATATGTTTGTAGCCCTGGATGGCAGTAGCACTAATTATTATGATGCGTGTCATGGGGAAGGGGCCTAAAAGGTGTTTAGCACAGCACTGTTTCCTTGCTGGTTCTGTCTGTTGTTAAATCATGGTGTGGAGTTCTAATGGCTGCAGATTAAGTCGGGTGATCGTGCCCGTGGTTTCGGACAAACAGGAAGCACATAACAGTATGTTACTTGGTACAAAATAGCCAGTTCACAGAGAAAAAAAAAAAGGTCCATTATTATAGCTGTGTGCAGCTTAGAATGCCAGCATCAGATTCAGTACTCAAAGTTGCCAATCCAAGCTTATATATGATTGGGCCTGCCATGGAACCAGCAAAGCTCTGCCAACATTTTCTTAATCCCGGAACATTTACCTTAGCCTTGTTGAGTGGAGATTTTCCCAAAGTGATGAGTTCAAAGCAGGGTTGGCAGCCTTTTTGTGAAGGGACCAGAAGGTCAGTATCTTAGACTCTGCAGACCTAAAGGTCACACGGAGTCTCTGTCACATCTTCTTAGCTCTGCTCTCATGACGTGGCGACGCATAAACAGCTGCGTGTGACTGTGTTCCACAGACCAAACTAAATAGGTGGCAGCCAGCTCTGGCTCACGGGCTGTGTTTGCTGACCCCTGATCTTTAGAAACAGCCTGTTACAGCTACACTTCCGGCACTTTGAGAGCCAGCTGAATGCCAAGTTGTTGAGCAGGTCCTTCGGTAGCTTCTGCTAGAAACACAGCGTGGAGTCTCTGTCTGACGTGGTGACAGACTCAAGGGGAAATAAACATCGGGTCAGAAGGCTCCAGGAAACGGTTACAATACTTGATGCTCATGATCGTGGCACAAAATAGCTTTAAGTGTGTTCTCGATGTTTGTCTGCTGTGGGCTATTGGCTTCATAGGCTGGAATTTTTGTATTCCACTTAGTATTTTTATAGTCTAGGAAAATATTTTCTGAGACCAGTTTTAGATGTGTTCTTCTCCCTATAGAAATATCCAATTTGCTGCACCTGCTTGGTGGTTGGAAGGAGGCCAAACACTGAATTGGGACACTTTCTCCCCCTCCAAAAATAAATAACTAATGACTCATTTCCTTTGACAAGCTGTAGAATTGGGTCCATTTTTAAACCATTTTCATCAATTTCAAATGCCAAATTCCAATTGATTTTTAAAGAAGTTTCTAGGGAAAAAAAAAACTTTGTTACTTGGTAGTTAAAGAATCTTTCTAGAGTATTTTCTATATCAAACGAGGTTACAACTAAGTCCATGATTTCCAGGATAACGGTGCTAGTTCGTCCCAAGACCTGGCCCATGCACGTGGGATTCTCCAGCATCTTGCATTCCTGCCCTTTCTATTCCTTTTTGTCTGGTGTTGCATTTGAAAATGTTTTGTTTGTAGAAATAAAAATTTTGGAGAATTCTTAGCCTATACAACTCACGGTGTGTATCTGTGAATCACTCGAGTTCTTTACAAGAGAGAAACAGTGTTTTTACTTTATTTAGTGCTGGAAAATGTGAGCTCATTTTTTTTCTCCTCTCTTCCTCTTATTTAAAGCCTGTTCGGGTTTCTTTTCCCCACTTACAGGCTGTCGGATTTAGAACTGCTAAACACAGCTTGAAGATTTAAAAATGAAAGAGGGAATTTTAAAAACACCAATCATGGTATCTGTTGGTCAGAGTGTTTGGGGTAAGGGCCAACATCAAAATGTATAGGTGAAGGTCTTACCTCCCAAGACATGGGCAATGCAAAGGACAGAATTCTGAAATCCTCCATTCCACAGCGGGTTGATTTTAATGCAAGATACGAAGCTAAATGTATACAAAGACATTCCTAGACTTTGTATTCTTAGACATGATCTGATGGCGTCACTCATGACAGGCCTGTACATGTATATATTTAGCTTCATATTTTTATATTAAAATTAATACATTCTGGAAAACAATACTGAGCGACAACTTCCAAGGTGGAGTTCCCCTATAGGGAAGAAGTCTCAGCTGCAGCTTCGGACTCAGTCTCCCCCACTGTGCTCTCCACGTACTTCAGACAGCAGGTATGTATAGGCTTTCCCACCACACAATGGGAGCATACGATTCTGCAGCTGATGCATTCCAGTTCTGTCCTGAGATACACCCCTATGCTGTCAGACCCCTCGGTTGAGTACCCAAAACTGTCCCACATAACTGCCTTTCAGTTGCCAGGATTTACCTGTGCCTCTGACCAACCAGTCATAAATTGGGGTCTACCCGCCCATCCCTTGGGCTGCTTCAGGAAAACACCCGTTTATTGCCGGGGATAGTGCGGAAGAAGAGATGCATGTGGTGTGGGGGAGGGGTACAGAGCTTCCACTACTGTCCTGCTGGGCCACGGTCCATTTATTTCCTGTGTCCAGCTGCCCGGTTCTCCAAACCCTGTCCATTGGGTTTTTAATGACGATTTCATTGTGTAGACGTAATTGATTATGTCTTTGGCTGTTGGTAATCAATATGACTTTTGGCCCTTCCCATCTCTGAAGGTTGGGGGATGGGGCTGAAAGTTCCACCTCTGATTATGCCTTGGTCTGTCTACCGGACAGCCTTCATCTTGGAGCTACCTGAGGCCACCTGCATTTGGCAGGCAAAAAAGAAATCAGTTTAGAAATTCTAAGGATTTTATAGGGAAATGGACAAGCATCAAATATGTCACAATATCACCTCCCCTGGAGGCACCACTGTGAGCTGTTGGACAAACATTGCCTGGAAATTTTCCACGGGGATGCACAAATATGGATAATTTAAAAATAGAAACAAGATCTATTGCTCCAGAACTTGATTTTAAGGGTATAGTTTGGGGGGATGGGTAGATAGTTCAGAGGTTAAAAGCACTTGTTGCTCTTCCAGAGGACCTAGACTCAATTCCAAGCACCCACATGGTGGTTCACAACTCTGGTTCTGGGGATCTGATGTCTTCTGACCTCCGTGGGCACCAGGTACACAATTGGTGCACATACATACTGGCGAAACGCACTAAAATTGATAAATCTAATAAAAAATTTTTTAAATAATATATATTTTTAAATTGCTTCCTTTAGAAACAGCTTGTATGTTTTTCTCATTAACTTCTTCAGCAGTATGTCTTGGAGATATTTCCATCTTGAGATGTGTAGCTGGAGACAGACAGCTCTTTATAGAATACAGGTTAGACTAGTATATTTTATAGAAAGACAACATAAAAATTAAATTTTATAGAACATAGATATTCTCTTTAAAAATACATTTCATTGTATCTTTTTGTGTGTGATGTGTATGTGTGTGCACACGTGTACATTTGTGTGAGTACAGATTCAAGAGTGTCATGGCACGCAGACTTCTTTTAGCCTTTTAAAAAACGTTTTTATTTGAGACTTTCACATAAGATATTTTAGTCATATGCAGCCCCATCCTCCAGCTCCTCCCAGATCCATTCTCCCCTCCCTACCCCC
>CABHPQ010151170.1:44269-63181 GCA_902168405.1 Peromyscus aztecus | reverse complement strand
GGAGCGTAAGTCTGGCCATCGTATTCTTTTTCCTAACTTCTTCAAAATAAATGTCCTGTGATTTATATTCAGAAACATAAACTGTCAAACAATAGCATTTTGCTTCAGTGCTTCTCAGTTGTGTTTAAGTACCTAAACGCCTGACAACTATAAGAACTATTAAAAATGTATGTGAAAGAAATTAAATTAAAAGAATTGGGAGGAAATATGGCTGCAGAAATAGGATTGCTCACATGTTCATCTAGGAATTGCCCTGCACAAGGTTTGTCTTGTAGGATGTATGCTCTTGGTTCATTCCTTAAGTCTTCTTTCTTAGTACATGTCAGTAGACAGACTGAAGAAATGACAGAGAAGAAAAGCTGAAACTTCAGGGGAAACTGTGTTTTTCCTAACTTGTTTTTAATCAGAGTTTAGGAAAATCTGTTATTATTTTATTTTTAGCAACAGAACATCTTGGTTAAGCTCCTGACAGAATACTTTCCTAGAAGCATAATGCAAAACCTACTATTTCAGTGTGTAACGGCTCAGACACACTTCCAAAGGAAACACTTTCTCTGTAAGAGCAACGAAAAATAGTATAATTACCACAAATCTTTTTCATGGTACAGAATGCAGAGGCCTTTAAAATAATTCTCATTATGCAAAACCAATTCTCAGTGTGGTGTTCTGATCATCTGAGGAGTTTGCACCGTCTCCTATTATTTAATTTACCTATTTGCCCTGTTGAATCACCACCCAGCAACTTTGTGGTACCATATTTTCTCAGTAAGAAAAAGGTACACACTTTAATATAGATGCACCATCACGAAAAACCAATGAGAGGCACAAAGACCCTGAGGCAGACACAAACAAAGCCAACATTTTAAAATGTGATGTCTGGTGCATGGTATGATCATCGTTGCAGAGGAAGGAAGCAATTCAGAAAACAAATTTTCAAAGCTATTTTTATACCAACATTCATTATTTTTTCTAAATGTGCACCCATTATGGTAGAGATAGCTTTTCCTTCCTTAAACTCAGAATTAAGTCAAAGTTAATTTCCTGCTATGCAGTGTGTTTTTTGTGTTAGTTAAATTGTTTAGCCAAAACCAAATGAGAATGTGTGTGTGAGGGCACTGTGGGCTGGGGACACACACTCTCTATAGCTTATTTAAGCGTGGTAGGCCTGATAGAATCAACGGTGATCAGCTAGACATGAGTAAACAATTTATTAACAGCTTATATGTTTATCAATTCCAAAAGTAAACATTTTAGAAGTGACATTACATACCTTGACAGTTTCTCTTTCTCTAAAGTCAAATACTTGCCATATGATGATTAATAGAAAGGGAACACGCTCAGTAATATTTTGGGACAGTATGCATTATGATCATCTAATGATAAGTAGCAAAATATTCAGTGAATATTTACTTACTTTGGTTTCATTCATTTTGTTTATATTAGAAATTCAAGAGATACAAAACCATTTCAAAGAAGATTTTTCTTTGCCTTCTAAGAATTACGCTGGATAGTGTTTTTGTGAACAATAATGTTATGCAATAACACCGATAACATTGTATCAATTGATTATATACATACCATGAAATAATTAAAAGATCATATCCTGGCTACTTCATAAAAGTTATAAAACTACCTAGGAAAAAGCACGGTCTGTGTAAACTCATGGACAACCCTGCTTCTACCAGTCCACGCACTGGTTTCACATTCTTGTATTCGAAATGCTTAAATACAGTTTCTAGCCATGAGTGTGCTGGCTCAAGGCTTTACTTATATATTATTGAGAGATTTCGGGGCGCTCTATGGATGAAGGAAAGAAGGGGAAAACCAAGTCTAACACCATTTCTAGCTAATTTTCAGCTGGTACAGCAACCGGATGCCAGCTGAATAAGACAAAGTCAGTCAGTCCCCCTTTAAACAACAATTGAGGGTAAAAGAACCAGCGGGGGTAAGACAAATACACCAGATGAAACGCTCACAGACGACAGTGGGTAGAGAAAAACGTTTGCAAGACAAGCCAGAGAGGAAGGAGTCAGGAAATGGCTATTTATGGTGACTTAATCTGTAAAGATAAAAAGAAACAGTATGATAGGGATAAACTCAATGCAAAGGGAAAATGTTGATCCACTTTAGCTTTTCGCTGAGTAAAAATTCTGACATGGTTATGTAACATATTCCCCATTGGCTATCTTGGATGATGATTTTGCCAATTAGAAAGCATTTGTGTTTATTTGTGTAAGAATAAAAATCTGAGTCTCAGAGAAACTGGAACTAATTGAACGAGGCTCGCACTTTTACAGACTTTGATAGCGTTCACCCTCCCCGGAATCAAAACGATTCTGCTCCCACCTGAGCCTTGCTTTCAGTAAATAAGCTGGAGGCCTGTCTGCACTCAGCTGGACTCTTGGGTAGCTGTGGAGAAAGTGAGAGGAGGCGCGGGGAGGGGGGGGGACGGACACTGGGCTCAAGCTTGAGAGAGGAAGGACCGCGTGGCTGTTGACCTTCTTCCCTTAATCTGGTCTCAGCCCTTGCCATCTACACCACTGCTCCTGACTGAGGGCATTTCCTACGCAGAAGGAAGTCCCCGCCTGTTGCTTTCTGATTCATTCTTCAAAACCTTGTGCACCTCCAGAGTGAAGTTCTAAATCCTGCCTCCTGACCTGGCTCCACCCACTCCTGCAGCCTCCCTCCAACCCTCTCCCAGGTTCACCAGAACCAGCACTTCCACTCAGTCACCCATGGCTCCATGGTAAAGGCTTCAGACCTCCGTGCTCCGGCATTAGCTTATTGCACTAGTTGGATGATAGGTCAGACTTTTGTGTCCGACAAAGACCTATTCAGTTTGCATTTACTCCTACAGGGAGCCTTGATATTCTACCGAACAAAGCCTTGTATTTGCCTCTCAGTTGGAGCACTGTATTTTTTCTCTCTTCCCACTCACTGTAGGGTGGTGTCTTACTCACCTTTAAGTCAAAAAAGTGATACCATATATTAGATCGTAAGCAAATGTCTGAGTGAATTGAAACACAAAAATTATGTCTTTGTAATTTTCCTTTGATACTTTTCTAACATGCTTCTTCATTACCGAATTCCTAACATGTAAGAAAAGCCAGTTTTCCTTGTATTTCTCACTGTAATGGAAGTAAGCATCTTTTGGACTCTGGTTCTCATTCAGCGCCTGATGTAGAGAAATGCTGGTTTTCTCTGGCCTTCTAGTAAGTACTTATTAAAAGCACATGTGTACAAGTGTGAAAAGCTGTGAGATAGGTCCTAGGTTCCTATCTCTATGGGGAGTTGGATTTGCTAGGACCAGGAGTGAGTAATACTGTTTCACAGTTCAGGTTTCTATTGATGAAGCATAGGACTAAACGGTATTAGTTATCTAAGTGTGTTATGCAGATAGTGAAGACAGCCGTGGTTAAGCTTCAGTGTCCAAAAACATCCTAATGTGAATGACCCTTGACCAATCTAATTAATTATGAGCTGTTAATGAACAAAGGCAGACATTTATTTATCAGTTACTATGACTTTACTAACCAGTGAGAATCTATGCAGCTTCCTGTGTCCTCATATTTATTGTTTATTTCAAAAAAATTCAACAGAAGCTAATTTGTAATATTCTGTCATCTCTGGTCCGTGTATAAGTTCTCTATTTAGTTCCCTTTTCTCTTCTTTGTTATTATAGCATATTGATTTTATATATATATACATATATACATATATTAATGGGACTCATTAAGCATTTTGATTGTATTCAGCCAAATTGTCCTCTCTTGCTCCTTTCCCACTTTTACTGACCCAATTCCTCTTTTTAAATTGCCCCCTTCCACTACCGTGTGTTAAGCAAGGGAGCTGTGGGGGGACTGGGCAACCCCGTGAGTTTCCTGAGAATGCTTACAGGAGCATGAGTATGAGATTGTTTGTAGAAACACCAACAGATTACCACTGCAGCAAATGTGTCTTCTACCCAGCAACCATCAGCTGCCAATATGGATACTGTAAATGCCTAATAAATCCCACCCCCTCCATGACTGAGTGTTGATAGGCCCAATCATATTCATCACTGACCTCTGAGTTCCTGAGGGCAACAGCCAAGTCAAGCCCTGGAGACAACATTCCACTACATTCTACCCCACCCAGCTCATCAGTTCTTTCTGCCTCTTTTCTACAGTGTGTCCTGAACTTCAGCTGGGATTCTGTAGATGTCCTATATATGGTTGAGCATTCACCAGTCACTCATTCTCAGCATTTTTATGAATCAGGAGTCTGCCATTACTGCTACCCACTGCAAAATAAAACTTCTCTGACCAAAACTGCCAACAGTAATAATCTATAGGGATAAACATAATTATTTAGAAGGCAATTTGATAAGCACCTCATGGTCTTTTTTTTTTAGCAAAACAAACAATAACTATATTTTCATACTAGAGTCTACAACCTCCCTAGCCATTGGCTTTTGACTGGGTTTAACTGCACTAGACATGAATTCTCTACTAAGGAGTAAGCCTTTAAATCCAACCAGAAAGTGATTGGTTACTCCCGTCATACTTTCTACTGTTATATTGGTGAGCACATCTTGCCTGCTGGTCAGTGACGTAGCACACAAGGTCCACATCTATTAAAACTGTTGACGACACTTCTCACCCAGCAGCTACATAGCACATTCTGCTGTGAGGGTTCGACAACATGGAGGGAGCGTCCATCCCAGCTCCATCTCGATGTTTCTGTTTTCTGACCAGAATTTGTTATGTCTTCAGCATTTGGGTCTTAACTCAATTCTGGAAGGCAACAAACCACACTAGCAATTGATGATATTGTTTTAGGGCCTTGGGGACCTCCCTAACCAAAAGCAATTTCTTTCTTGTGGTAATGTCTCTACCCTTCAAAAGTGATAACATCATCATCCTCTATTTAAAGCAATCTTTAGAACTTATAGAATATAAAGTGAGTACCTTTCTGTAAGACTTGTATGTACATGTATCAGTTCATCTCTGTGCAGAACCTTTATTCTCCTGTGAAACATTCCATTAACTGTGACTGTAAACCTACACTTCAGTTAGCTTAGGCTGACACTGTGATTGCTTGAACTATGACACTGTTTTACAACATAGTGAGATGACACCAACATTTTGTGATGTTGGCACTGTTTTTCAGTGAAAAGCAGATGGGCCTTCATTGATTAAGCAACCTCAGCTCTGACTCCACCACCTTGAATATACCAGTACAATAGTATGTGCCTTCTGCTAGCTAGGAGCCTTCCTCTAAATGTCACTCTTGTTACTGAAATGGTTTGAGATGTTTAAATACTGAAAATCATTTCCTGTACATACATTCTGTAAAACAACATTGCTGTGTTTGTATTTAGTAGGGATTATTTAAATATGAGTCCTTCAAACTACATTATATTAAACAGGCTTGGGTTTACAGATATTTAAAACCATTATTACAACTGTGATCAGTCTTCAGACTTTAAAAAGTGTAGTATAATCTGTGCATTTTAAGCCTCAGTTTTAGACTTTAATCACAAATTATTTTAAAGCCATATATATGTATATGTATATATATATATATATATATATATATATATATATATATATATATACTGCAGAATCTGTAGCCAAATGTACCGTGTTGGAATAAGCATTAAAATCCTTATCAGCCATGAAAAACAGTCTTCAGAGACAGCTTCTAGGATGCCATTGACCATTTAATGTTTCTGCAATAGAAATAGACCATTGACAGTTCACAGCTACTGTTTTTAGATCCTATATTTATAAAATTTTAATGGACAAAAGGTTTAAAAGATAGCCCAGTGCATAATAGTAACTATCCATAGCCTTAGCAGGCTGCTGTGTGTGAAGGTCCAATGAGTATGTGGGGAACACAGGAGTGCTGGTGCTCACAGCTCTTCCTGAGTGCCTGGCTCTCACTGCATTGCTGACTGCGTTCACTGCAGAGCATACACCCTCTTCACAGTTTCCAAAACCACAGTCCACGTGAAAACAAAGCCTGTGAAGTGCAGATTTTCACATCACTTCAAAAAATATTGAAGTTTTTGCAATGCTTAACAAGCCTTTCGCTGAAATTTATTATTTACTAATAGTTGTATAGACTACAAGCAATAAATTGATAAACCTCTCTCCTGTTCTACCTAAATATTTGAACCTACATAAAGTCCTCTCAACCAAATCAAGCCCGAGTTTACTCAGCTTTCAGTAGCTATTTGTAAATCTTTGAAATGAAATAGATCTGCTGATATAAGTGTAAATGTAATCAACTGAATCAAATTACTGAACTCAGACACACACTAAATGGCCTGGAGATGAAGAAACTGCTGATTGACCAAGGGTTAGAGCAGACAGTCTTTCTTCAGTTCTCCCTACTGACATAACATGCTTTGCAGGATAGCTGATCTCAAGAGAGTAACGGCAAAGTTAGCACAAACCACATAATGACACAGAAAGCCGCTGGCGTCGCACTTAGGAGTAGAGGCAGGGCACGCCGCTGAACGCCTGAGTTCAGTTTCCAGCACCTACATCTGGGGTCCACAACTGCCTATAACCTTAGGTTCAGCGGATCGGATGCTCTCTTCCAGCCTCCACAGGTGCCTGCACTCAGAGCACTGCACTCAGGCTCACAGTCTCACACACAGACAACACACATACAGGAATGTAATTAAAAATAAAGTAACATCCAAAAAAAGAAGAACCCAGAGATAATGAAAAGCTAATTACATACACGTTATCTGGCCTAGGACTTTCAGATTGTGGAAGATCTCTCCTATTCACATTCATTAATGAAAACTGATTCTTACGACACAAAATTTATCATTATATTTAAAATAACCCATTTTACCCAATAGAGAGAGTTTGGTGATTGCACACCAAAATATCTAATAGCTTATACATGTGTGCACTCTATCAAAAAATATTCATTGCACATCCATTGTGAGCTAAGTATTTAACAAAAATTAATGAATATTTATTGCATGTGTGAAGAAACGCTTTTCTTGATAACTGAAGCAAAGAAACATGCGCTGATCTAATTAACTATATAATTCAAATTAAAATTTTATGTCTCTATCAGCAAAATCTAAGCAGATTTTTAAGTTGGAAATGTGTTCTTTATTTACTCATGTATTTGGAAAATGTTTGAGTCTCTATTGTGTGCCAAACATTGTTCTTGGCTTGAAAAGTGCAATAGTGAACAAGGCAGATAAAGTGACTCTCTACACATATTATCTATCCTATGAGAAAAAAGAAACTGAAGGAATATCCAATATGTAACAGACTGTCAGGATGCTTAGACAAATGCGGTGATTCAGGGTAGTCCAGGGAAGCTGCCTGAGAAAAGAGCGGCGCCATCTTCCAAGTATTGCAAGCATGGTTGTTTCAAGTAAGAGCGGCAAGTGGAAAGTCTTCTGGTAGAAGCAAAGGTCAGAGGAGCCCTGGAAAACCCCACTGCAGGCAGAATGTGGGCGGGTCATCCAGCACTGGTAAATGACTTGTAGATTATTAACAGCCTATCCTGTTGACTGCATAAGCCGTGGAAATATATACGTGTTACTCTGGCAGCATTGATGCCTTTGGTGGGTTTTAAGAGAGAGTGCTTTGAGCTCTTTATGTTTTAAATTAGTGCCAGCCAGGCTGCAGTGTAGCATGAATCTAAAGAGTCTTATTAATAAGATCAAACCTGAGGCCAGTTACTGGGGTGTACACTGGAAGATCAGAGAGACAGAACAAGCCACAGCTAACCTCACCTGGCCAACATCTCAGCTGGTCTTGTTTCCTCAGACTGGAAGCCTCTGTGTCCTCATATCCGAATGGCTCTCAGCTGAACTGTGCTGCTCAAAACCTAAAAGCTTAACCAGCCAAATGCTTCTAGTTCCTGGTCTTCAAGCCTTACATATCTTTCTGCTTTCTGCCACCACTCCCTGGCATTAAAGGCACCACTTTCTGGGATTAAAGTCGTGTGTCACCATGCTTGGCTGTATCCTTGTGGCCTTGAACTCACAGAGATCCAGACAAATTTCTGCCTCTGGAATGATAGGATCAAAGGCGTGAGTGCCACCATTTTCTAGCCTCTGTATCTATTGGCTGTTCTATTCTCTGACCCCAGATAAGTTTATTAGGGTGCACAATATTTTGGGGAACACAATACCACACTGCAGCATGACCTGACATTGGGCAGGGAAAGCAGGGCGGGCCAAAGAGAGCAGCTCAGAGGCCCTCCTCACCCCCACCCTCCGTTATTCACAAACAGTTTCATCTTCCTCTGGTTTAAGTTCCTGAGTATCTTACTATTCTAATTCTGAAAAAGTCTCTAATTTTTTTTCAATAACCAGGGAATAGTTTTTAAATTCACGGTATACTTTTACCAATTTTTCTATACCTTGGATTCCAGTTTTATAGAGTAATAACTCCTGTTAGCATGTTATCTTTAATCTTATGCTTCAAACTGCTGTGATCTAAGTGAGTATGAACACAAAGCTAAAGCTGACACACTTCTTTTGTGTGTATTGTGTGTGCACACTTGTTCTTGGGCGCAAACGTGTGTACTGGTGCACGTGCACATGTAAGCATGGATATGGAAGCCAGGAATCAAGCTTCAGTGTCTTGTTCCATCACTCTGCACCATTTGAAAGGGGTGCTTGTTACTGACTGTCCAGTTGGCAGGCTCTAGGATCTCCTAGAAGTCAGCCTCCGGTCACCCCTGTGAAGGATTCTCTCTGTTAGCTTAGTTGAGGTGGGAAGACACGCTAACGTGGACAACACCTTTCCCGAGCTTCAGTCCTGGACTGAATTTTTTTAAAGCCAGCCAGCTGATCATGAGCACCCCTTTGTCAATCTCTGACTCTTGACTGAGGACACACCGTGACCAGCTGTCTCAGGCTCACGCCTCCATGGCTTTCCCCCAGTGATGGACTGTGCCTGGAATCTGAGCCTGAATAAAGTTTTTTTTCCTTGCTTTGGTCAGGGTAATTTATCACAACAACAGGAAAAAGAACTCATTTGCAGAACCTGGAGCTCACCAGCTGGCCAGTCTGGCTGGTCAGCAAGCTCCCAGATCCTCAGTTCTCTACCTGCCTTGCACTAGTGTTAAGAACTTGCAACAACATGCTCACTTTTTCTGTGGAGAGCTAAACTCAGCTTCTCATACATGCATGGCAAGCCCTCTACCAACTGAGCCAGTTCCCCAGACCAAAGATCACATTACTGTATAAATAGCTTATGTGTTTTAAACTACATTACTTTTTACTAGAGTTTCATATTTAAGAAGTACTTTCTCCAGCATGCAAAAACAAAATAATTTTCCTATTAGGAAAATTGCCGGTATAGAGCAAGAGTTGCCCAAAGATGAAAACAGAAGTTACTACCCACTTTCACATTTTAAATTGTGGTCAACTGTAAATTGACTTGTTTAAATAGAAAGATAAAAGATAATTGTTTTGCCCAGATTGTGGGGACCCCCCAAAAGACCACCATGGAGACAGAATCCCATATGTAAAATCAAAGAGCCTTTATTTTCAAGCTCAGAGCATGAACTCTGTCTGATGGCAGCGGTGAGAGCAGAGAGCCCAGAGCCCAGGCAGAGTGGGATTTTTATCATAGCAGAGGTTGGAGTGAGGGGATTTCCAGGGTTCAGGACTCTGATTGGCTGACATTTGTCTAGAACTATAGGGAGTATTTGGAATATCAGGTATTTCCTCTTAGATGCAGGACCCAATGGGTGGGGTCAGCTTATGGCTTTTCCTGGGTCCAGGTGTTGACTGCCAGAAGCTGTGTCTGGGCCTCTAAGCCTGTCATGGCAGCTGTGTGGTCAAGCTGTTTGGGGGCTCCCCCCACAATAATATGTAGCAGTAAGAAATAGTGGGTTTGGTTTCTGGTTTTATTTTAAGTAATAAAGGAAAGGAAAGGCCTGTTTTAGTTTATACTTTCAGAGTTTCAGTTCCTTCTTGACTGGCAGAATGGCACAGCAGGAGGGTACAGTGGATCAGATCTACTCATTTTTAGTGACCAGAGAGGAGGAAAGCTGACCGGAGGGAGCCAGGGCAAGATACAGCCTCCAAGGACATGTACCCGTAATCTAGTTCCTCTAGCTAAGCCTCTTAGCTACTCTTCTGTTGCTGTTGTTGTGATAAGACACTATGACCAAGGCAATTCAGAGAAGAAAAAAATTATTGGGGGTTATGATTTCAAAGTGATGATTGTTAGTTTTATGCGGCACAATGTTATTCTTTAAGTGGCACTGTATACCGTGCGAGAAAAGCCACGAGGTTCAACAAAGCCCACTATAAAAGTTTATTAAGGAAAGATGTGCTTAGGCCTATGGAAATGGTCATTCAAGAAGAGAGAGGAAGAAGAAGGGGGAGGAGTCTGTGACCCGCTTTTTATGGATGCCCCCTGCACATGCACCTATGGGCTTACATAGCTACGCCACACACGTGCACAGATTGTGTGATCACACAGTGCACAAATTACATGACCACGCAGCGCACTGATTAAGTAGGACACAAGGCCCAGGGATGACTAAGCCTCTTGCTTGGCTAGTGGACAGCACATGTGTGGTCATGTAGCTGGGGTAGCGGCCAGGAATTCCAACAATGATGGTGTTGAAGGCATGTGCAGCCATGCCAAGCTTTTACCTACATGTTAGGCGTTCAAACTCAGATTCTCATTCTTACACAGAAGGTACTCTTAGCCACTAAGTCATCTGCCCAGTCCTCACCAAAGTGTTAAAAGAGTGAGCGTGTTGCTCAGTTTTAGACCACAGCTGACACTAACTCTGCCTTTGTTAACTAATAAGTCATTGGTTTATAAGTTTTGTTAAAATTGGTTTTCCTACTAGAAGTAATTCAAAATATCCTTTTAAAAAGAATCTGTCTTCACTAGTGGCCACATGCTATAACAACAAAAAAAAAAATTCCCATTTGGTAATGCAACATAAAAAGTCTTCTGAGTTCTGAGAGATGAACTTATCTATGGGTAGAAAGACACAGAGTGTCTCTGTGCAGTGAGTTAGTGAACGAACTCACAACTGGTCAAAGCCCAAAGTTAAGTGCTCAGCCACAAAGAGTACACACCTGGATCACACCGGCTTCGAAGCTCAGAGGCTACCATTGCCGAAATGGAGGCAGAAGGGCTGTAAGTGCCAGAGGTCTGAGAGGACAGGATGTGCACAGCGGAAGGGACAGGGCTGCTGAGCCCATGAACCCACAGCAGGTGAGGCAGCCTGCACAGAACCTCCCCAAGATCAAGCCAGTCATCATTCCAGTGTGCAGGGAAATGTTCACAAGATCCCACCCCTGACTGAGGAGCTATAGATAACGAATGGGAAAGAAAGCCAATTTCCTATAAGGATGTGGCCCTTAACAGGTCAACCAGTGGGTAGCCCCACACTTAGGGACATACGGGCAGCATGAATTGAACTCTAAAATATGTACGTGAAATGGGGAGTGTAGGAAAATTGAGGGGGTTCTCAAAGGAGTTAAGGGATGAGTGGGGGTGAATGTGATCAAAGTACATTCTGTGAAAGTCAAAGAATTAATAAAAATCTTTTTTAAAGTCTACTGAGATAGAGCCAAGAGTGGGAACATTTTGTACAGCCGTGCTTAAGAGCAGAAATGCAGACATTTTAATTAGAATAAAAAGAATAGTGCCATTAGCAAATAACTCTAGCATGAAAAAATAAATGAGAGGAAGGGAATTCACTGCTGCTTTAAGCATGTTGCCATGAACTTTTATCTAAAAATCTATAAACTGAGTTTGTTCCTACTATGTTCCAAAGTACAAGTTAGATTCATCTCATTCATTTTATTTAACTGAATATATACATATAGCACATTTACATTGTCCTTAAACACAATGTGGAAAATCCTTTTCCTATAGTGTTATCAGCAACTTTGAACCTTTTCAGGATGTGTCCATGCTAGAGGCTGAATCCATGCACAGCAAGAAAATGGCTCCCTAAGCACTTAGGCTGTATATACGTATTATTGAATATTTGGAGAGAAGGTAAAAGAAGAGAAAGCAAAAAGAAAGAGTAGCAAACGGTTGGCTGCAAACAACATTAAACTCACATTGTTAACAGGGCTCAGTGTGGTATTCTAAGATTTCGTAGGAATATCTAAGGTTTCTAAAGCATTAGATAAACAAGCCACTGGCATTCATATTTTAAAGGAAGAAAATAGAAAAATAAAATATATAGGATAGTGACAGTTATCACACGTTTAAAATAAAATACACTGGAGATGCTATTAATATTTTAAACATGCATAATTAAAAGAGACATCAATTTACAATAACCCCCAATCATGGCAATACAACCCCAAATTTGTGGGATTATTTGCTGCTGGTCAATGAGGACTAGGGGAGGGTAGTGCAGTTTGATGGCTAGACTGGACAGAACTAGACTAATTGAATGAAGGCTGGAAAATGAGCTTTCCTGGCACAAGGAGAGCCACAGAACTCACTGTGCATGGAACATCACATGAGGTTGATTTTTCCTCCCCTTGTATCCTCAGAACAGCTTCTTCGGGTGTGTGTGATAAGCTGGGGACTGTTTTCTTGATGAATTCTGTAGCTTATAGAATTGGGATTTTTAACCCAGTCTAGACGACAATGATTCACTAAGCATATTTTAGGTGCCAATAATGGGGGCTGAGGCCCTAATTGCAAGATCTATGGTCATGTGTTTTTACTAAATCGTAAAGACAGGAGAACAAGCATGCTGGGGATTAAATTACCAAGTCTGCAGATGGTCTGGAGTGGGCAGCCTAGAACAGTACTGAGCACCCTGGAACAGTAGTGGGCACCCTGGAATAGTAGTGGGCAGCCTGGAACAGTAGTGAGCACCCTGGAACAGTAGTGAGCACCCTGGAATAGTAGTGGGCAGCCTGGAACAGTAGTGAGCAGCCTAGAACAGTAGTGAGCAGCCTGGAACAGTAGTGGGCAGCCTGGAATAGTAGTGGGCAGCCTGGAACAGTAGTGAGCAGCCTGGAACAGTAATGGGCAACCTAGAACAGTAGTGGGCAGCCTGGAACAATAGTGAGCAGCCTGGAACAGTAATGGGTACCCTGGAACAGTAGTGAGCAGCCTGGAATAGTAATGGGCAACCTGGAACAGTAGTGGGCAGCCTGGAACAGTAGTGAGCAGCCTGGAACAGTAATGAGCAACCTGGAAGAGTAGTGGGCAGCCTGGAACAGTAGTGAGCAGCCTGGAACAGTAGCATCGGAAAGGAATCAGTCCAGAAGATGAAGAATGACCGGGTCTGGCAAGTTAGAAAACCTCTGCAGTCCACAGATTGAGTGGGCATCAGGGTGGTGTTATAAATTCACACCCAGAATGCCATGGGACGTCTTCATATGTGGGAAGATTACTATGTGCTAAGCACTGTGCCGGGGACTGGAGAAGGGAGAAGAAGGCTCAATTCATTTAACAGAGGCTTCAGCAGAGAAACATCAGCAAAGGTGGCCAGGACCTCAGAAGACCGGGATGGGCAGAATCAGCAGAAACTGTTGGTGTTGTGTCTGTGAAGAAAGGGAGTGGAGTGTTTCAAAGACCACCATAGGTACACCTTGTGGTATCCTGAGGCCACACAGCTAGAAAGTGAAGCTTCACATCTGCAAGGTCTATTAAGGGTGTGGCCAAGGTCTCCAGACCCCTAATAGAATATTTACAATGTCATTTCCAAGAGACAACATGAAGTAAGAATTTCAGAAGAGAAATACGCTTTGGATTATTAGACACTAAGTCAGTGAACACAGATCAATAGGTGGAAGAGAGTGAGAAGCACTGTTACAGGGACCTCCAGTTGGAGAAAGGGATTCAGAAGCCCCTTGTCCCAAGGCTTCAGGAAATCTATGGAAAAATTTACACCATTGTTACTCTAGTTCTAGCCTCCAATCCTCTGTGAAGCCTTTCACTATCCTCCAGATATAACTATGACCCCTAGAGATCTCACAATATAGTCTTCACACCTACAAGACCCAGCACTGATGACACTGTTTTATGTTGTGATCTCTGTTGCCAACTGGGATCACCAAAGCCATCTTTGTAGTCCTCATGTTTAGATCAAGACAGTGATTGATATAAAATAAAAGCTCAAAATCAATTATGGACCTGCACTAAACTAAGTGAAAATGTGTGTTTCCCCGGTGGAGGAAAAGGATAGCAATAAAAGTTGCAAACCCCCAAAGACCTCCAACAAGAGGCCTTGCGTGAGTGTGCAGGAAGGAAGCATTTGTGGAGCCTCCCCTCTGCTTACATATGTGTACCTGTATATATGTACCTGTGTGTGTGTGTGTGTGTGTGTGTGTGTGTGTGTGTGTGTGTAGGTGTGCAGGTGTGTGTTGATCCTTACCCTTCACCTGGTTTGAGAGAGGGTCCCTTATGATTTACCATTACATATGCCAGGCTAGCTGGTCAATAAGCTTCGAGGGATTGTCCCTTCTCTGCCTCCCATCTTGTCACTACATCCCCAAGATAATAAATGTGTGCTATCATGTCCAACTTAAGATGGTACTAGGGATCCAAACTTAAGTCCTCTTTCCTCACTCAGCGATACCCAACCCCTATCCTTCCTTTTCTTACCTTTTAAAGCCTAATAATTAAGTGGCGGCGGCGGGGACTGAGGCCAAATGTTCAAGCATTTCTACTTAAAGGTCTTCATCTCAGGGATTTGGGAATAGCTTTCAACTATTCCTGGCTGAAAGCATAGCCGCACCCTCACTTCAGACTCAGAGCAATCAGACCTCACCGGTTAGACAGCAGGAAGTTCATGACAACTGGCGGCGGGGTTGAGCTTGCAAACTAAAATGCCACCATGTGTTCTTGAGCACAAACACTGAGAGAAGGAACAGGGGGAGACAGATTTGAGCCTTTCATATGATAAACACTGCTTGAAAGTCATTTCGTGGAGACATAATTTCAGTTTTAAACAGTTCTTTACAGAGACATTCCCGTATTCCACTGGAATCCTGCCATGCATACGGTTCTTCTACAAACTCTGTTTAAACTTTAGAAACACACCTAGTTCAAAATCAGTGCAAAAAAAAAAAAGTACCAAGATTGATAATTCAACCAACAGAAAAATGTCAAAACTAACATTTTTTCTTGTGAATTATTAAATATTTGGAGCATTTCAGAAGAAACCAAGCTCTGTGCATTCACAGCTGGATTTAACAAATCTAAACCTCCAGCCTATTTCCTTTTGATCGTTTCTTGTTGTTTTTGTTTGTTTTGCTTTTGTTGAGACAGAGTCTCAGTCTGCAACCCTGGCTGTCCTGGAACCTGCTGAGTAGACCAGGATAGCCTGGAACTCACAGAGATCTACCTGCCTCTGCCCACCCTGGGATTGAAAGGATGTACCACCATGCCCGCTTAGATATTATCCTAAGAATACAGCATCACAAATAAAGTTCAGCCATCTTACTGCCTTAATCATGTTTTGTACCTTCCCTTTCCAGATTTGGAGTGCAGTACCCTATGGATATTTTAACACTTTTTTGTTATTCTTGTGATAAAATTTATGATCATGTGTTATAATATATATAGAATGTGTTATAAAATATATATGGTTTTATTTACTTATTTTTATATTTAAAGTGTTTCCCCTCCATGTATGTCTGTGTATTGTGTGCATACCTGGTGCCCAAGGAGACCAGAAGAAAGGAATCAAAGCACCTGAGATTGGAGTTATAGATGGTTGTGAGCAGCCACGTGGGTTATGGAAATCAAACTCAGATCTTCTGGACAAGCAGCCAGCATTCTTAACATCTGAGCCATCTCTACACTCCCTAAATATTATTTTTAAAGGAACTTGCATAAAATTGACCTCCAAATTCATAAGAAAAAGTTGAAGAAGGTGACCATAAAGGAATATCTCACTTGATATGAGCACTGATTGTGCAATTAGTTAATGCCAGCATAATTTAATCAATGCTCAATTACATAAGCACAAGCTTTGTGACTAACAGAAAATAACAGGTACAAAAACACTAAGAATCGATTCCATGAGGATTTATGACAAGGAGATTCCAATGCTATCTGACATTCCCGGCTCAAAACTTTTTCAGTAGCTATTTGTACTGAACCATTCATTTTACACACTTCTGCGTGTCTGCACACCATGCTTACCCCTGATTTTGCTCACAGCTGAGGAATAAAGAAAAACTAAGTAGGCTTCTTTTTGTTTTGTCTTTGTTTTTATTTAAGTGCTGGAGATAGAATCCTTGGTCTTACATGTGCGAAGCAAGTATCTTACCACGGAACCACAACCGGCCCTCTTCGACTTTTGTCTGGGGCAGGGTCTTAGTAAGTTATTTGTATCCTTTCTATAGATTAGACAGGTTTCGAACTCATAATTTTCATGCCTCAGTCTCCCAAGTACCTTAGATAATAGTCTGCACCACCAGGTTTCTAAGTCAGCAATAGCCAGGCCTAATGGCACAAGTTTACAATCTTAAAACATAGATATGTCAGAGCACTTGTTCTTCCAGAGGACCAGGGTTTGGTTCCCAGAACCTGCAGAGCCGCTGACAGCTGCCTGTTAATCTAGTTCCAGGGGATTTGGTGCCCCCTTCTGGCACCACAGGCACCAGGTACGTACACAGTGCACAGACAGACGTTCAGGAGAAACACTTATACAAGTAAAATAAATACATCTAAAAAGGAAAAAGTAGTTGTATCGTCAGCTGAGACTATACTGCTTTTCCTCTGAAGAAAACAATCATGGCTCTTCTTATAAAGAAAGAAATAGCAATTCAGCAGAGCAGTGGGCAGCACTTGAAACAATATAATGGACAACATTTTCAAACTAACAACTTGAGCACAATGCAGAACTACAATTCTCCAATTCGTGTACCGCTTCTTATCCCTCATGGATGAAATCCAAGGGCAGGATATGAACATGTAGCTTTCTGGAAATCTAGGCTGTGATGAAGTCCATATACATGTGCTCCTGAGATCCTTTTTTCTCCAGTGGAAACATGTCAGAGAGCTGCTTTACAAATACTGACAAGAAACACAGTACTGGCTGAAGTGGGTGAGGGAACCCCAGAACTCTGTCTGAAGATGTCACTCAACATGATCTTAACATGAGGGAATAAGTGGAGATCTTAGTCTATCACATTATTAAAACTTAATGCAATTTTTGATAATCCAAATTCCTGGTCTATTCGTGCATTCTGCCTCTGTGTACATAAAAACCATCCAGGCAGAGTGGCCACACTTTTGGTCACCACAGTCATCCTTGGTCATGACCCATCCAGGCAGAGCAGCTACACTTCCGGTGACCACAGTCACCTCTGACTACTGAATGTTTTCTAGCTTAATGGGTAAGAGCATGCACACTATGCTAATGAAGCGTTTTGCTCCAAGATATTTTTAAAAATGTACATGAGGAAGAAGAATTGTTTACTTTGATTATTTTAAGATGTAAATGCAGCTGCTTCAAAGTGGAAAAATAATAATCTAGAAGAGGGGTGTAACTGTGATCCATGACAACAGATCAAGAGTTAACTTTTGCTTTAGCTTTTCCTCATGTAGGAGGGGGGTGGGGGAACACTTCCTGCCACAGGATCCTCCTTTGGTCACAAAAGCATTGCCATTAATAAGTACCAGTTGCCACTGGGTTTTGTTTCAGCCTTCTTCCAAGAGTCATGCTGGGTGTACAATAAATGATTCTTACATAGTTATGATTGTTTTTTTCTGACGTTACTATTATAATAGAACTTGGTTTTTCCTTGTCACCATAGCAAAGACATAGGGGGAAAAAGCCTTCTTGTATCATATGCCAGATCCTCTCTGAGCCTACCTGTACCTCTTAGTTTCCAATTTTGATCACAATCTGGGACAGTAAAGAAAGCAGGCGAGAGTAGATCAGGAGGACATTGTGGTCATATTTGTTCCTTGATACAGCACTCTGCTGTGCCTTAAGTAGCAACCCTTGAAGCCTATCGATCCTCCCCTTTCTTCTGTATAACAAATGCATCACTGCCCAGCTTTCTGTCCCTGTCCCGCTGTATCACAGTGCCTTGTAGTTAGTGGCTCTGCCTTGTAGTCTGTTGTGGTCTAGCTATCATTACCCTTTGGAAGCACAGCTTTGATCATAATGACCTCCTCCTCACCCTGTGCTCGGAAAGCTTTCAGGACTCACCCTGGCCCAGAAGATGAAGGTCACTCCTCGGATTCAATTTAAGCTCCTTTTCAATCTGTCCAGGTTGTTGTGATCGCCTTTCAATGGAAAGAGTTCATTCTTATCTAGTCATAGTCCTCCAGCACATGGGGCAGTCACCCGGTACATGCTTCCCCATGTCATTCTGTCCATCACGTTTCCCCCATCTAAGTGCTACCTATATCTTCCTAGACATTTCATTTTCCACCCTTTCCTTCCCATCTTGTGAAGACTCAGGAGGCGGAGGTTAGAACAAGGAGCCAGACACAGGGGAATACCCTAGCCCCTTCCAGACAGTTTCCTCTTCTTTCTCAGCAGTTGATCTTGGTTTACTTAGTGAATCAGTTCTGCTGAGTGCTCCATGATGTTTTTGAATCATTTAATCACTTGTCTCTGCCACCTAACATCATACCACAGTATCTGGAGAATGTGCCATGTGGAGAAAAGTTGTTAGAAAGTGTGTCGCTGAAAATTTGCACTAAACAACACTAAACCTTTTATGATGGGACGAAGGAGAAAGCAAAGGAGTGTGGAACCAGCTGTAGCTAAGATTTCTTGGTGGGGTGATCCACACTGTATTAGACTGGAAAGACTGAGGCCCTAGCTCCAAATACTGCTTGGGGAGCCCTAGCCTAGCCCTCTGCTTCCAAGTGACTCACACTGAATCTTATACACGCTGACTTTGGGAGATGCCTTGGTAGCCGTGTGTGTGTGTGTGTGTGTGTGTGTGTGTGTGTGTGT
>CABHPQ010151170.1:0-44259 GCA_902168405.1 Peromyscus aztecus | reverse complement strand
GTGTGTGTGTGTGTGTGTGTGTGTGTGTGTGTGTGTGTTGGAGAGATGGCTCAGCAGTTAAGAGCACTGGTTGCTCTTCCAGAGGACCCAGGTTCAATTCCCAGCGCCCACATGGCAGCTCACAACTGTCTGTAACTACAGTTCCAGGGGATCCAACCTCCTTTTTTCTCTGGTCTCAGTACATACCAAGCATACATGTGATGCCCAGATATATATTCAGGTGTAGCCAGAAGGTTTCTTGGGTCCCGCCAAGCTCCCACAGTCCCACGACCCACTTATAAAATAATCACTCAGAGTGCAAAGGATAACCAGACTGCAACTCACAACTCCAGGGAGGCTACCTAGTAAAGAGGACCCTAAGAAAGACACAGGGATTGCCCAGCAACAGAGAAATAGATGAGATCTACATGAGCACACTGGGGGTGAACGGGGGTGATGGAGGGCAAGGGTCTGGGGGAAAGAGAACTTAGGGGAATGGGAGGTCCCAGCTGGATCAGGAACAGGGTGGGAGAACAAGGAAAGAGATACCATGATAAATGAAGACCCCATGGGAATAGGGAGAAGCAAAGTGCTAGAGAGGTCCCCAGAAATCCACAAAGATACCTCCACTATAGACTACTGGCAATGGTCTAGAGAAAGCCCGAACTGACCTACTCTGGTGATCGGATGGCCAAACACCCTAACTGTCATGACAGAACTCTCATCCAGTGACTGATGGAAGCAGATGCAGAGATCCATGGCCACACCCCAGGCGGAGCTCCAGGAGTCCAATAAGCGAGAGAGAGGAGGGATTATATGAGCAAGAGATATCAAGACCATGATTGGAAAAAGCACAGGGACAAATAGCCAAACTAGTGGAAACACATGAACTGTGAACCAATGGCTGAGGAGCCCCCATGGAACTGGACCAGGCCCTCTGGAAAAGTGAGACAGTTGATTAGCTTGAACTGTTTGGGAGGCCCCCAGGCAGTGGGACCAGGACCTGTCCTTGGTGCATGAGCCGGTTTTTTGGAACCTAGGGCCTATGCTGAGACACTTTGCTCAGCCTTGGTGCAGGGAGGAGGGCATTGGACCTGCCTCAACTGAATGTACCAGGCTGGACTGACTCCCCAGGGGAGACCTTGCCTTGGAGGAGGTGGGAATGGGGGGTGGACTAGGGGGAAAGGCTGGGGGGTGGGAGGAGGGAAGACAGGGGAATCCATGGCAGATATGTAAAACGACTGGAAAATCTCTTATATGAAACAAAAAAAAAATTACTCAGAGGCTTAATATTATTTATAACTGCTTGGCCATTTGCTCAGGCTTAATACTGACTATCTCTTACACTTAAATGAACCCATAATTCTTATTTATGTTTAGCCACATGGCTTGGTACCTTTTCTCAGCTCTGCCTTGCCATCTTGCTTCCTCTGTGTCTGACTGGTGACTCCTGACTCAGCCTTCCTCTTCCCAGCATTCCCCTTGTCTTATGAAATCAGTGCACAAAAGTATTATCCCACAGCAGTCCAGCAAAATACCCATGTACGTAAAATACATTTTTTTTATTTAAATTAAGAATACGCCTTACCACCCTTGTGAAATTCCCGTGCGTCCTGGATAATGTTTACAGAGGTGGATGTCGCTCCTTTCTCCTAGGTTTTACACTAAAAGGACTGCCACATCCATAAAAGAAAAACCTCCCGAGTGGAGTGGCCCTGTGACAGGCCCGACCAGCTCTGCTCTCAGTTGACATGTTCCTGCCCTTCATATAGAAAGTTTAATTTTCTAGGACATTTTCACATTTCTTTCCTCATTTTTTCCCCTTCACAATTCAGAGTCATTCCTGCACTGAAGTTTCTTTACAGATAAAAATACTTATAATCAAGTTCCATCAAAAGGAAAAAAAAATGAGCATTAATGAGTAAATGGCTTAAAGCATCACCAGAGTCTCAAACGAGAGGTACATGCTGTTTTACTGTTATTAACGTAATGCAGCCATCCATTACAGCCAGCACAGGCAGAGGCTCTGGCCTCATTTACTGGCCAGGCCAGAGAGGGTCTGTTCATGGCCCTGGAGACAGACAAGCTCAAGGGAAACAAACCACAAGGCCCCAAACAACCTAGAGAGGCAGCCTCGTTACCTGCTATGCAACTGGGTGCTTTAAAATGGACTAGGGATGCTAGACAGTCAAAATACGGCATGGACACTGAGCCGAGGACCTTGAGGAAGGCATCGTGTCAGCCATGTTTAATAGATGAAACAAAATCTAGCGAAATTAGAAGGCAGCCACAAACCAGACACATGAATAAGTAATCTGGGAGCTGGCAGGGTTGCTTCCTCACGCTTAGGCAGATGACAGGCGTTCCTAAACACACACGGAAAAGACAGTTTAACTCACTGTAGATCATCCTCACAGTGGTCATTTCACTATGGCAGGGAACTAAATTAATGTCAAACCTCCCAAAAGATTCTTGAGTTGATTATATGCATTTGATTATACATTTATAATCAGTCGTCTCAGGCACCCCCTTTTATTTCCCGTGCTTTGGGCTTTTTAGAGCATCATGTGGTCTTCTATAGTTATTTTCTTCCCTGCTATTCAAGGGAGCTAAGGTTTTTAGTCGGTGTTAATTGTCTCTGAAGCGGTTTTGAGGGGGGATCTTCTACTTAAAGACCCCTGAAATTATTGTTTTCAAGTAAGGCTGGTTCTTTTTCTTTGTAGCGTAGAAGAAAAGAGATCTCTGTAATCGCAGTGTCAAAATGTCAAAAGACTGAGATGCCCTGAAAAAAGGAAGAAAAAGAAAGAAGAGAAAACAAAACAAAACAAAAAAACCTTAAAGGCATGCATGCAGACCTCAACCCTACAAATCCTTGGCTTGCATAAAATGCTAGTGACATGCTGTAATTAACTAGTTACTCCTCTCAGAATGAATAATAATGCAATTATTTGCCAAAAGCAATGAAGAGGAATAGTTTCTGTTTTTAAAAATGAGTACCTTTCATTTCTATATAAGAAAAAGAACTGGATTCATTTGCATAAGCTGCTAAAGCCAGTGACCTGCAACTTCACTGTTACCTTATATGATAATCCTGCCACCTTCTTACCAGAGCCATATGTATTTTCCAGTCATTTGAACTAGCAATAGACTGCCAAATTGCTACCGTATTCACATTATATTAGTACCCAGATATACCCAAATATCACAAAATGTAAACAGTGCTAGGCTGGTTAAAGTATCTCCTGTCACAAGTGGACATTTATGTCCCTGAAGCCATGAAGGATTCATACTGTATTTTCTCTGTGGAAAGACAAATGAGGAGGGTGGGGGCCCAAGTTCTTGAAGACCCTTTTTGGTGGCTCCATGTGGGTCAAACAACACGAATCGGTACAGCTTCATTAAATGATCACTACTAGTTAGCCTTTCTGAGTTCTGTCAAATAAACACTCTGAAAACAGTGGTAGTAGAGACAGCCCAGAAAAGACCCGGTGCTTCGGGGTTGCTTACACTAGTGGCTAGCAGGTTCTTCTCCTAAGCTGGTTGCAGTAGTGCCTTAGGAGTGGCAAGTTGGGTCTGTACGAACGTGCAGCCAACCCCACATTCCTTTACTGGTCACCCGCCTTGGTCTCATTTCCTCTCCAGTTCCCAGCCCTTTTAATTTAGTACATCTCTGAATTTACTGTCGAGACACAATGACTGTATTCTTGAATTCCTTCCAAGTTCATCTAGCCATTCCCCCTGTAATTCATTCAACAAGTTTTTTTTTTTAATTGAAGATTTGCTCTAATGCACTGGGCTACATACCAGAAATTCAAAGACAAATAGGATATCTTGGTCCTGAAGAGGTAAAGAGGAGTATAAATATAAAATAAAAATAAAGAACAGTAGTGAGGCAGTGAATGCTACCATGAGGTGGGTATGAGCCTCCTGTGAATGGATTCATCATTGTTAAGGCTGAAAACCATACTATACCATGCATATAAATTTGCAAATTTCTCCTTTAAAATTTTTGAAGAAGAAACTCAGGAAAGATTGGTAAAGCACTCCCACTTTACACACACACACACACACACACACACACACACACACACACTTCAGTTGATTCCAGTGACCTGTATGCTTTCAGATGATTGTGTGAACATTTAAATGTTTCTGTTTAGATTTAGCCAAATTTATTCACAGCATTTTGAATCTATACCATTCTGACTAACTGATGCTTTGAAGTAGTAAGATTAATTCAGTGACCACAGGATTAGTTATTTATTCTGATAGCCGGCGGCATTGGTTCACGATATCTCAAAAGTGTCATTCAACAATATGTGCCAATATTCCAAGGAGTGTGGCTCTTGTTTGGTAAGACAGAGATTAAAAGTCAATATAAACTCAAAACAGTGTAATAAGTAACCCAGGAATAGACACTGCATTGTTTTTTTTTTAAATCCGACTCATGCAAAGTATCTCTTCTATCAGTAATGACATGAATGTGCATCTGTCTTAGTTTTCCTTGAACTTCAATTTACAGAATGGTGCAGCCTCTGGCGTCAGGCTGCCTAGATGCAAAATCATGTACTCCTGCTTATAATCTGTGCGGCTTCCTCAAGACTCAATTTTCTTACCTATTAGATGGAGATAGTAGTAGTGGCTACCTTTCTTTGAGAGTATAAAATAGTTACTTCATTCATTTCATTTGTTTATCAACATGTACCTATTGAAAGCTGAGTATACCTAAAATGCTTAGCAAAACGAAGATAATTCAGTCATTACCAAAGAAGAATGTTCTAGAAATTCAGACTAAGGTCATAGAACCCTGCCTGTTGTTATAATTTATAATGTTAACAGATTTAAATGTACAAAATACAGGAAGTAATAATGTTAGAATCAGAGTTCAATGATCTAATGGAAACAGGCAGAGTGGATCCTCGTAATCCGCTCACAGTTTTCTTTCTCCTCATATTACACAGTTTTCAAGCTGCTTTAGCGTGCCTTTGTGGCATCTCCCACTAAATAAATGATAAAAGACTGGGAAAGCAGCTCATTGGGCAAAGTTCTTACTTCCCATGTACCAAGCTCTTGATTCAGTCACCAACACCACATAAAATAGGATATGGTGGTAGATACCTGTAATTCCACACTTGAAAAGTGGAGACCAGAGAATCAGAAGTTTAAGGTCATGGCTACACAGTGAGATCCAGGCTATCCTGGACTCCCCAAGACTCTATCTCAGAGAGGGAAAGAGAGAGAAAGAGAAAGAGAAAGAGGGAGAGAGAGAGAGAGAGAGAGAGAGAGAGAGAGAGAGAGAGAGAGAGAGGATTGTTCTTCATAGAATTCCAGTTTCAGTCAATTCTGAGATTAAGAAGATAGAAATTTAAAAGTACTTGCTTGTGTATTAATATTTGATAGTTTAGAGAGTAGTGAAAGACACTGGGAAAGACCAACACGGCGCATGCTTTCAGGAGGCTTACATCCCAGAGATTTAGTGAAAGCTGCATCTATCTCACTTTCACGGAAAGAAATCTCACCTCCTTCTGCGGTGGGAATGAAATGACAGTGTATGTACTTTTCCTTACCCAGTCCCTGAAATGCTTTACTTGGGGTAGCAAGGAAGCAAACCTTCAAGGAGGCTGTGACGGAACCATGGCAGGAGTAGACCAAAGCCCAATGAGTCACACAGGGTGCAGGTGGGGACTGACGTATGGGAAAGGGGATCCTGTAAACCGCCTGGAACGGTGGTCAATGAGGCGCTGTGGAAACACTGAGCCTAGTCGATTCAACTCGAGTGAATTGCCTTTTCTCTCTACAGTTCTCATCTCATCATTCTGTATGGTATTATATGATATTCAGTATGGGTTTCGAAGATTTTAATTACGTTTGTCCAATTATAGACATGTGCACTCCTGAATTTCTCTGGATTTCATTTGTAAGCTTGTGAAGCTCTGGATACCTCAGTTGCTATTTCAATAGACAGACAGCAATGTACCTTTCCATCCATTCTGTTTGTGTGGGGTCTTCGTAAGACTCTGAGACATCTTGAACAATAGTTAAAACCTAAGCCGCCTTAAAAGCACAAGGAACTCTCTTTACACAGTGAGGCAAGTTGGCCTCACTGCTCCGATTTTTTTAAGCCCAGTGGTTAAGGCAAGCCTGATCTACAGGGCTATTTCTCCAGGGCCATTCTGAGGGGCACACACCCTCTGTGAACTCAGGCAGCACCTGACCTCAGATGTTCAGATCCCAAGAGGCAGCAATGCTGGGCTCCTTCCCACCACAGCTAAGGGAGGAATTGCCACCCTCGGGGATTAAGGATCTAGACAGTTGCCACCTGTCCTTACTTTTATTTCTGAAATAGATGAATATAAAACTAATCAAGTGCTACTAGGGAAATTCTTCCACACATGAAACTATATTTTTAAGCATACTAGTACATTTCCTGCTCACAGTTTTAGCAGTCATCTAGGTAATTCTGACACAGATGGTCTAAAGACTGCATTCTGAAACTAGCTGGTGTGCAGACAAGTCCTCGCCACACTGCATTGATCAGTCAGCATTCTCAGACTGGGAATCAGTTGGGTGCCAGAGTTACTACTTAAGAATACAGAATTCGGGGCTTCTAGGCACTACCTCAGCTTTCACAGGGCACAGGAATCTGCTTATCAATATATGCTTTTAAAAGTTCTGTGAGCGACCCTAATTTTCAGGATGCAGTATTAAAGGAGAAGGGTCATGCCTCCCCACTTCACATCTGCGTGTGCATGTTCTATATTTCACTAGATTCCTGATTTTATGTACTATCTAGTATCTTGGCCTGTGTAATAGCTGCATGAATGAGGCAATGAATGTTAACAGCCAGCATGCAATGGAGTTATTATTATTATTATTTGTGTGTGTGCATGCGCATGCACACACGCACACCAGTGCGTGTATAGTATGTGTACATGTAATATATTCAGAAGTAAAATTGTGATTCACAACTTCAAGAAGAACATATAGAATAAAGAATACAAATGTAAATAATCTTTCAATTTTTATTCTATAGAAGTAGTAGGTTTGCACATACCAAAAATGCAATATGCTAATTGGTTGGATTTATTGCTTTTTCATGAGTATGGGTGTTTTTCTGAATGGATGTATGTGCAACTACATCCATACAGCGATTGCCAAGGCCAGAAGAGGATGTCAGGTCCCCCGAAGCAGGAATTACCCATGTTTGTGAGTCACCGTGTGGGTGCTGGGTCCTCTGCAAGAGCAGCCAGTGATCTTAACCAAGATGTGATATTCCAAAGAAGAAAGTAGATTATAAAACAGAATTGAGAGAACACTTGAAAATAATTTTGTTAGGTTTGTTTCACAATATTTAATTGTAGTTTATGTGACCCAATTCTCCTTAATTCACAAAATGTTTCTCTAGTCTTTAGAAAAAAAATATTAAAGCCATGAGCGGCAACCAACATGAATTTGTCACTTTATTACGTAAAATAAGAGCCAAAAGTAGAAACTGTATACCTTGGGAAGGACTCTTGGGATATGCTGAAAGAAGCCCGAGAACCCCATGCGATTTCATGTAAATTCTGCTTATAGGGGGTGAGTGTTTCTGAGAGGCTACCCACACCTGCCACTTCGTTCTCTAAGGGTTTTTGTGGCTCTCCAAAAGGCTAAGGACCACTGAAGCTTTTCGTTTAGCATATTTCATGCATATTCTCCTTTATGCTGGAGAAACATCTCTACTGATGGCATTCCAAATAATGTATTTGATTGCCTTCTGTTTTGCTGGCCTCTGGGATATTTTTTTTTTTTGATCTCTCAACCGTTTAGCCATTCCACAAAAGAAGTTACAGGAGTGTGTTTCAGTCACTTCCAAAGCAGTTCTGCTACAGTACCCTATTTGAATTCTTCACATAGCCTTGTGAGATTTATGTACCTTTATTTTTGATTCACTACTAGGTCCTCTGGATTATTTACTATTAGTTCTGTGTTGCATTTTCATCCCAGAAAATGGGCAGAACCTCTCTGGAAGAGCACAATTCGATTCTGTTGCACTTTGCTCGGCTAGCTCTCTCCCATTTGTATTTTACTTATACTGTGGTGATATCACTATTGACGTCCCACATTTTATTTCTCTCTTCCTTTAGGTGTGTATGCAACATTGACTGTTCTCAAACCAACTTCAACCCCCTCTGTGCTTCTGATGGGAAATCTTATGATAATGCATGTCAAATCAAAGAAGCGTCATGTCAGAAACAGGAGAAAATTGAAGTCATGTCTCTGGGTCGATGTCAAGGTAATGTTCGTAGCAAAATTTCATCTCAAAGAATGTTTTTAGTCTCTGTGCAGAAATGAAAAGTGAAGATAGCTCCTTATTAGGCAGCTATTTCATTTCCGAAAGACAGTTCTGATTCACAATGGATTGCGTAGTCAGCTGTAGAATTTGTGTTGATTATAGGTGTTGGAGGGCCCATCAGCAACAGTGCATGTCTTTTTCAATCTAACAAGACTGTATTGTCACAGAAGCCAGTATTCAGAAGACCACAGCCATCCTCCTGACAAAGGCTAAAGAGAAAGCCTGGTCAAGAATTTAAGAATTGATTAGAAATATTGGAATTAAAAGCAATCACTCTTTTATGTATTGATATATTAAGTACCTCCCTAATAGCTGAACATAGAATACTCTGTTTTGTCGTTCAGAAGAAATAGTGTAGGGAGCTTGGACTGGTTTTCCTTTTATCTCAGTTACAGTTCTGAACCTTATTGTCCCAAACTTCAGAAAGCAGAGACCATTCTGTTATTCATACAAACATATATGTGCATTGAAAGTCTGCCTTTGTATAGAGTGCTCAAAACTATAATTGAGCTGCTGTTGTTGTTGTTGTTGAGGAAAATAACAAACCTTACCTGCAATAAAGAAATGAAGGTATTGTTGGAAGAGTAAATTTGATAGATACCTAGGAAATGGTTAACTGGCTTTTATTAATATTTTTCAATAGATAACACAACTACAACCACTAAATCTGAAGATGGGCATTATGCAAGAACAGATTATGCAGGTACGTAAAATTTTCTACTAGTAAAATGAGACCCTTTGTGTGAGAGTCTTGAGCACCACTGTTTACCCTCTGTCTTGACCTGGGCCTTCCTTGATCTTCTTTCTTGGTTCAAGCTTTTAACAGGCAAGAAGAAATTTATATTGAAGCAAATAAGACACACTTTTTTTTGCCATAGTTAAAGCAATTGTCAAAGATGTCAGTAAGATATAATTAACTTGTTTTGACAGTGCAAATGGTACAAATGACAAAACATTTATCAAATTAATGGGCATCAATGGAAATTAATGCAAGGTTTGGCAGTATATTGTAATAAATGCAAATATTCTTGTTTGAATTTTCATAAAAGTCAACAGTGGAAAGCTTGCTGGTCTCTGAGAAGACAGTAACAACAGAGAACTACATGTGCTAACACAAAGGACTTCTGTCGACATGCAGAGTTAAAATGGATGCATGATTTATTTTTTAAAGTAACTAGCATGTTTCAATTAGTTAGATTCTAGAATGCAGTTTCTCAGACATGCAAAGTTATAATCAATTTTATGTGAAAACATAAATCTTATTTAGTAACTCTGGAATTTACTTTGAGTAGTAAAAAAAAATGCTACCTAATTTAGTTTTCCTACAGTGAGAAATGGTTGTTGGGGATACAATTGGCATTTTAGCAGATGCCTATAATTTATGGGAATTGAAGGTAAAATTATAAAAATGAAATTATTGAGCTTTATAAAAGTATTCAAGGGATATTTATTTATTTATTTATTTATTCTTGCTGTTTTGAGACAGAGTGTCTCTATGTGACTCTGGCTGTTCTGAAACTCACAAAGATCTGCCTGCTTCTGCCTCCTGAGTGCTAGGGTTAAAGGTGTGCCTTAGAATGCCCATTGCAAGGGATTTTTATACAGAAGTTTTCATTTAACTACTAAACATTTGTAGTTTATAACCAGTGTTATAACTAATATGCAGACCAAAACAGTTGCTTCTTATCCTTCAAAATATGTGCTACCATTCATTCTTCTTATTTCATTATTCCATTTCACTTCATGATAATTATCATTATACATAGAAACATCCCTGGTGATATTTTAATTACTTGTACATATCGGAATGTTGACATAAGAAGAGTTTTTTTTAACTTTTTCATATTTTACTTTAATGTTTTCAACATCCAGAGAGGACTACATATTCTAAAAGCCTGAAACTATCAGTTATGCAATAGATTAATATTGGTTCTATTATATATGTGTATATCCTAACCATTCCCAAAACATCCACTAGAGATATTAATGGAGTCTCCCTGAGAAGAACAGACTAGTGTTCAGTATGTTGAGGGAGTGTTACGATAAACAGCTGACCTCCTCCCGCACTCTGCTCTTGTTTCCGTTGTACGGTCTTTATAAATATACATGTTTTATGTAAAATCATCTCTCAGAGAATGGGTTCTGGGATTGGTTCCAGCCCTTTACAAAAACCAAAATCTGAGGATACTATAGTCTCTTATACAGCATGGATGTTTACATATTATCTGTGCACATCTTTTCTATGTCTTAGTAATCTCCAGATAATTTATAGTACTTAATATAATGTAAAGTCTATGAGAATAGTTGTGGTGTTGCATTGCTTAAGGAATAATGATTTTTTAAAATTCTCTGTTCATATTCTAAAAGATGCAACTGCTTTACATGTATTTTTGGTCCACAATGAGTTGAATCTGTGAATGCAGAGCTCATGGATCTGGAGGGTCATTTTATTTTACTTTTTCTCAGTTGTAATTTCTAATGTGTGAAATTTCACACAAATGCAGGTAGAAGACAATCTTGAATCTTCGTGTAATTGTCTTTAAAAACCAGCAACATCGTCATGACTACATTCCAATTCTCATTCTCTCTCTCCCCTTCCATAATAGATTCAAGAAAATGCCAGAAATCACAACTGAATTCATAATTTAGCACACATATAAAAAACAATTTCTTTTTTAAAAAATCACAGTACTATAGTCATCTTTTAAATATATATATTCTCTTATAGTATACAGCATTCATCAAAATTACTTGAAAAATACACATTTGGGGAAACATTTTGCAGGACAAGTGTTCCCAAAAGTTAACTACCCAGATATACAGATCCATAGAAACTTATTAAAAGTAATAAGATATGATAGTGAAAATGAACATCTGAGACTATATATGCTTTAAGATTTAAATAGAACCAAATATGAATATTATATTTATTATAAACAACTATTTTACGGTATTATTAGCTGCTGCTACTGGCTGCACTTATAATAACTTTCTACCTCCTGTGAAAACTAATTGGTTTGAAAAAAATCTTCAAAAATGTTGCATGCTATGACTGTCTTCTTCCTTGAACCACCCACCATTGGACTTACAAGAAGATCAAGTCTTTCCCTGAGGATTTTCTTCCTCAACAAGGAACCCTTGAGGTCTGCCAGCATCCTGTGCAATGCCTACGAATGTACACAGCTGTGCCAGCCAATACCAACGTAAAGCTTGCCAACCTCATCGCCACTCACATTGCATGTAACAATTCAACTTCAAAGAGAGCAGAGGGTTGGATTTCTACCCCACACACTTGATTTCAGACGGTTAACCTATGCTGTTAATTACCACTGTTTTTAGTTCACTATGTTTTTTATTTTTAATATTGTTTTCCTGCTTTCTCTTATTTGAAAGTGTTGATGCATTTAAACACTGTATTTTGAACATATCATCCACCATTACCTCCCTCCACCTCCCCTCCTCCCAACTTCACATCCTCCATTTGTTCTTGTCGTTAATAACCCCTTGAGTCCAGCTGTTGATGGTGGCAGAGGAAGGGAGAGTAATGCTCCTTGGGGACAAGGCCTAGTCTTCCCATGCCCCAGTGGTGGCCCCACACTTAAGCACATATGGGCTGCACAAATTGTTTTCCATCTTAATGTTATCTCTTTAATTTTGGACATGGAAAGGAAAGAGAATGTTGCCAAGAGAAAATGGTCAGGTTACTCAACATGCTCCAGATATTTCTAGTTTGACAACAGATTAACTTATTAAATCTCAAAGAAAATCTTGTAAGATACAGTGTGTGATGTTTGAGGGCCAGCAAGCTGACTGATCAGGTAAAGGCACTTGCTGCCAACTCTAACGATCTGAGTTTGGTTCCCCAGGACCCCTCAGGTGGCAAGATAAACCAACTCCTTCATGTTTCCCTCTACCTTCAGTCTGCATGCTGGTGCTGGGGGTGCATATAAACACACAGGGACACAAATGTGCACACAAAATAAAGAAAAAAAACGCAAAAATTTTAAAGATTATGTTTAAACATTTCCAAGCTTCCCATAGGATTTTCATTTTCCCAAGTTTTAGAATATAGACTTTGGGAAATATAAAAGAATCAAATGGAGAGTCAGTATGTTATTGTCCTGGTAATTTATATTTCACATGTTTTTAAACCATCCAAAGAGGGAAAACAGGAACTGTGTGACTCACAGGCCTAGAGGTTTGCCCTGTGCTCACAATTAATTTGATGTCACAGCAGCTTCCCTTGTTAAATAAACGTCCCTGGGCTCTCCCAGCAGAAGGAAGTAGCAACTGTAGCTCACTCATTTTTCCAGATGTGACATTAGTACTGTAAGCTAAGAAGCCTTTACCAATCCCCTCTCATTTGTGAGCCACTTTAAAGGCTGTCAATACAGGAACACTCATTTCTAACTACAAAAATGGCTATCTTCTTTAAAGAAGTCCTAACTCTCAAAATAAATTTGTTAAACTTCCCCTGTAATAACATCTAAAAGAAAGACTTCTGCCAAGACCAGTGGAAGCTGGATTACAATTTTGGATTAAAAAAAAAACTAAAAGAATAATATCTAAAGCAAAAGTAACATGTGCAAGAGGTTAGAATGCACAGAGATATGAATTCATGGTCCTCATAGACACAAAAGTCTAGCTAGCACCAGAAAACTTGAAAAATTTCCGGTGTATCCCAGGCAGAATTTCTCTCTGTTTAGGTTATCTGCAATCACCTTGCTATCTTCTCTCTTTGCTCAGACCCAAGGCATTTCTGAGTCTTGAACCAAAGACTTGGCATCTCTGTGTTCCAGGCACAGTGACAAGTCCCTGTCCTAGAAGCTGGACAGGCCACCTGACATCATTCTCCTCCACCAGCCTAGGTCTGTCTTTTCACAACAGAGTCAGAGACACAGCTTTTCTCTGTCACAAACCTAGCACTTTCTGGGCTTTCCAGATGCTAACAGTAAACTTCCTTGGTGAACATTGCATAGATGTGTGTATGTATACATTTGTCCTCATCAAGTCCTGTCCTTAAAGGAAAGTGAATTCAAAACCTGTGCACCTCTGTGTCTAATGAGTGTCCATGTCTGTGTCTCCTGATGGATTCCTCTCTGGCTAAGAGCCTGATCAAGCTTCAGAAAACATGGCTACACATTCTTTTCCCAGTGTACTTAATTTTATAGCTTGGTTAGATGTTCAAAAAGACATAAATTTCAACTACTTTACTTTTTATCATCTAGAAAATAAAACGTATTTTATTTTATGGCATCCTATGCCAGTTTCCAAAAAGGATTTGCAGTGTTTTTATAATTAAACTACAGTCAATGAGGGTGTTTAAACAGAGATTGAAAACATAAAAAACAGAACTGTTAGGGAAAAGAAATACATCCAGAGCATGGCTATTACAGTTATACCACTTAGCCCTGTGGTTCCTTGAAACCTGTACAGGAAAGGAATTATGGTTGAGTCTGTTTATTCCAGAAACCTATCCCAAGTCCTCTGTGCAGCAGTCCTGGCCAAAGCTCCATGAAGACAGCTCATCGACCTCAGTCCTGCACAGGGGAACTAGGGTCTTCACTGTCTGATAAAAATGGATTAAAAATAATTCCAGAGAACAAAAAGAAAGTTTGCTTTGCTAAATTATATAGGAAATATTCAGCACAGACCTTTTTATGAACCATCACTAGAAAACATAAATGGATAGAATCTTCAACAGTGATATTTACAAAATATCCCAAGTGGCTTTCTGTATGGCTGAGGATTTTCAATTTTTTTTTTTTATAAAATTCTAGGACACTGTCTTAGTTAAGGTTTCTATGGCTGTGACAAGACACCCTGACCAGGGCAACTCTTATAAAGGAAAACATTTAATTGAGGTGGCAGCTTACATTTCAGAGGTTCAGTCCATTATCACCATGGTGGAGAACACAGCGGCTTTTAGGCAGACATGGCGCTGGAGAAGGAGCTGCTACATGTTGATAAGCAGGTCACAGGAAGTAGACTGAGACACTGGGTGGTATCTTGAGCATATATGAGACCTCAAAGCCCACCTCCACAGTGACACACTTTCTCCAACAAGGCAACACCTCCTAATAGTGCCACTCCCTTTGGGGGCCATTTTCTTTCAAACCACCACACACACAAAAAGTTAGATCTGTATATCTCAACGATATAGTGTCTGGGGCTGACTGAAGTGATGAGTTCCATTCATGTATATTTCCAAAATAAGAAGGGCAAATATCACAGAAAAATGATGGGAGAGCCTATAAGGCAAACATATCTAGTTTGTTCCCTTGTGTGTGCAGGATAAACAACACTGTGTAAAAGAAGAGGCGGAACCTGCGTCAGATAAAGAATGTTTTCAGGCGTGTATGTGACAAGACAGAGGTCCCTGGTTTTAATGTTGGTCAATGGAAAAGAAAGTCCTAGGCTCTCTGTACCTTCAGAAGAGCCAAGACCTCCCTCCCTCTGGGACTAGCACCAGGCAGAGTTACCTATCGCTCTGAGCGTTGCAGTTCACCATATCTTGTTGTTTTGGGAAGTCCTGAGTTTTAGGAAACATTCTCTATAGAAATGGACTTATCTTTAAACAATAATTGAGATATTATGAACAAGTCTAAAATGTGGAAGAAAGAATCCAGACTTACAAGCCAAATCCTCTCTGTCCCATTAGTATCCCATCAACCCATTTTCCGCACAAAGCAGAAACTGACATCCCTAAAAGGGGCTCGACCCAGCCTAAGTGAGTTGTCAAAATAACTCGTTCTTCGTGGAAGCCGTTGCAATTTACGAAGCCCTTCCCCACAAATTGTCCCCTTCAGTCTTCACAGCAGAAATGCGAAGAGATATCAGAAGAACCTGACAGGTGAGAAATGGAAGTTCGGAGAGATTAAACGAAGAGACTGCGTGGCAGAGCTGAGGTCCAAGACAGCACTGTTAATTGCAGAGGCCAGCGGGTGTGAACAGTGAGGGACCCCAGAACAGTTTAACTGCCTCATACGCGGGTGCTTTACAGGGGACACCACACTCTGAACTTAACCTTCTGTGGGTTCCAGATTCAAAAACATCTTGTCAAGATGCCTATGCTGCTGTGAAATACTCCGACACGCTCTATAGTCTGTCTGGGTATCTCCCCAGCCTCTAAGTGCTATTTCATTTGATTTTGAAAACTCCCATGCAAGCTGGGGTGACAACTCAGTAAAGTGTTCACTTTACAAGTATGAGAACCTGAGTGTGAGCCTCAGAAATCATGTAGACCAAAATAGATGTGTAGTCATAATCCCAGTTCTGGGGAAGCATCAACAGGAGGATCCCTGAGGTTCACTAACCAACCAACCAGCTGAGCAAACTTAGTGAGCCCAGTGAGAGACCCTGTCTCAAAAAACCAAGGTGGATAAGCATCTGAGGGCTAGCAGCTGAGGTTGTCTTTAGACCTCTGCATGCCTGCACACATAAATGTGCATGTACATGCACACACACACACACACACACACACACACACATACACACACACACCTCCTGTTGTTTCCAGTCTCTTCATATAGTAGAGAATCTGGAGTAGTACTTCCTGCCAGAAAACCTCTCATTAATTATTTATTATTATTATTAATCACAAGCTTCTCTGTGATGTTTTATAGTTTACAAAGATTCATTCATATTACTCTATTTGTTTTAAGGTCAACCTAATAAAAAAAAGGTTACAAATACTAGGAGTAATACCCATGAGGCTCAGAAAAGCTAAATGGCTGGCCTGGGACTGGCCACAGTGCTTTAATTTTGTCCATCTTCCTGTACAAATGGGGCACTTGCTTGATTTGCTGAGTATTTGCCTTGATGGCTCCTCTACTCCAGGTATACAGGCATGAATATAAAATGGTTTCATATCATATTTATAACATGCATTAATTCAGCCATGTGGCAAAAATCCACATTTAAAATGGAAGCTTTTTCCATTTGCTCAGAAACACAAGGAGCACTTCACGGGAAAACATGTTATATCTGGGCCAATAATTTGATCTATAAGAAATAAAGAGCAGAAAATGTAGGCAGCAGCTTGTAGCACAAATATTGGTATCAGCAGTGAAACAAATAAAAATGTTTGCCCAGGCTATTACAGTGCCACTCGACTAGCCTGGAACATTTAGCCCAGGAAATGAAGTAAGATGTCAAGATTTCTGAGGGGGAAAGGATGTCTCGATTCAAGGTGTTTTCCCCCTGAGATTTAGATTAGGAGTACTGCAAAATTCAAAAAGCCTTCTGTGAGCTCTAACTCACAACTCTCCTGCTTCTCAAGCCTCTATGCTTTCATGGCTTTCTCCCTAAAATCCTGCAGCCGGTCACCTGCAATCTTCAGTTATGTTCCTGGTTATAGATAAACATAGAAGTGGTATTTGCAATACAGATGAGGGCTTGGTCTGAAAAGCTGCCTTGGGCCCTAAGAGACACTCTGAGAAACTGTGTTTATGCCCCAGTTCGTAAATGCATCCTGCATCATTTATGTGCACTTTTCCTGTTTGAAATGCCCCTTTCCGAGGCGGCTTTCCACCTGGAGGTGTTATTTATCCATCTTTCTTTCTCTTCCACAAATGTGAGACAGCTGTTTTGCTGGTGTTTGCTGCAAAATCGGGGAGCAGAGAGTTTGCGCGTGGGTTATGCTGTGCTCGGTTGTTTAACCTGGAGCTGATCCCGCGGCTTTCCGAACCCATCATGTAAGCTACTAACAAGAAAATAGTGAGATAGCTGGTCTCAGTATTTCGTTTCAGTCTGAAAGTGAAAATAAATTTATGTTTATGGGAAAAGACCCATTCTGTGGAGTATGACCTGTGCTATATGTGCTCAGAGCTTTTAATGCAAATTCACTGTTTATGAACTCAGGCACAGAAGGTTTGCACAACCATTCCTTTCCAAGTCATTCAATAACTGTTGCAAAAGCCTTTGGCCAACTTTTCAACTAACAAATATTAAAGTAATACTTATTGATCACTTATTTCTATGTTGTTAGCATAATAATATATCTAAATTTTCACACAGTCAATTTTTCTGTTTTCCTAAAATCTATATAATTTTATGTATAGTATACTTTAATAACTTAATATGATCACATGACACTTATGATCTAAGATTTAAAGAACAATTTTGTAGGATGGTATACTCAGATGACAGAATTGAAAACGGTGATATCCATTTGACCATTGAAATTAGTCGTTTATAACTCAAGGCATATGTTTAAAAGACGTATACATTAATTAATAAAAGAAAGATGGAATGGGTAACCAAGCAAAAATAACAAGATCATAGGAAAAAGGATTATATTTCTGTTGACGTAAAACATTGTTCACAAAAATATGTCAGTGCTCACACGTGATGACTAACACATGCACACACACCCTGAAGAAGCAAAAACAAATGTTTTCAACAAGATCAGAAGGAAAAGATAGGTCAGTTGGCACTGGCAAGAAAGCAGAAAAACATCTTTGAGCTCCAATGCCCTCGTATTGATAGTGAAAATGCCTCTGTGCTCCACCCAAACTGACCCTTATCATCTCCTCTCCCACCACCCAAACTGACCCTTATCATCTCCACTCCTGCCACCCAAACTGACCCTTATCATCTCCACTCCCGCCATATTATTTACATTCCGATGAAGTACAAGTCTGCATTGAATGTATGAGCCTGGAACAGTAGGCATATCCCAATACCTTGGAAAAGATGTTTTCCATAAAGTGCTGAGAGTGACCTGAATCTTTTCTGAATGAGGTGAATAGGCCCCCAACATAAGCACCCACCTTAACCAGTACATTAGAAATACATTTCTTGGATCTTGGTGATTCGACCATATGTAAACATAATCACCCCAAAGAATTTTGAAATACCTGTAAAACTAAATCGTACATAGAAATCGCATTTTCAATGACTGTTTCATGAGAATAGTTTGATCATGTAAAACAAAACAAAACAACAAAAGCCACACTTAGTTAGAACTCAAATATGGTCCAGAGGAGTCCAGTTTAGGAGCCAAACTCCAGGCACAGCCAGTGTGGGGAAATCAGCAGTAAATTGAGAAAGGGATGGTATGATGACCTGTAACTGTAGCGAGGAGTAGATAGGCTCGCGCGCCATCTCTGCATCCTGAGGAGCAGAGCACATGCGGAGCACAGTTCTGGGTGAGTTCTGAGAAGATGTTGGGAACAGAATCATGGCCTCACAAAAGACAGAACCAAGAGTCTAGAAACACATGAGTTTCTGGGAGATTGGAAACTGGGGCAGGAGAATGACCACATTTATCAGAGACAGGCAGGGCTATCAAGCTTGCAGACTCAGAAATCTAAACCCTGAATTCACCAAGAGTAAACTTCCCTTTTCTAGGCAACTCACGTGAGCCAAACTTGATGTCTTCCCATGGATCTGCAATCACCCAGAGGACTTCCCTTGGCTAACTAATGATATGGATTCTATGAAAGTCTGGGTAATAAGGAGGCTACTCAGTGAATCTGAGTACACATTCCACACTGTTGCACATAGTCCTTTGTTATTGGTTTCCACTTTTTAATGAAATATGTCTGTGGAGACATGAGAACAACCAACAGGTGGATGATAGAAACTTATTAACAAGGTGCTTATAATAAGTTGTCACCATTATCTTCTATAGAGAGAACCATCAATAGTTACCAAGGCAACCCATCAGCAAAGATAGAAAACCATTAACTCTTACCTATGTATGTGCAAGGCCAGAACTGTATTCTGAGTTTACAACAGCATGTTCTGCATTTTTGTATGTTTCCCAGCTCCTCACTTTCTCCATGAATTGATAAATGCCCAGTAAATAGCTAATTATAATATTATCCTAAGAAACTATCATCTTCATTACAATCATGACTATCATCATCATCATACACATCAGTAAAAATACCACTGAAATAGACTCATTTAATTTATTCCAAAACAAACTACAAATTATATGTGCTATCTGTTGTTTGGGACTCTCCAAGAGACTATTCTCCAATGATGTGGATAATCATATTTATTCCTTAATTTCATTTGAATTTTAGAGCAAATAACTTACAGATCACATTTTACAGAGGAAAGAGCTTGGCATAGCAGTATAGAAACTTTTTACTCTAGTTTCAAAATGCCAGTAGTGCTAAGGCCTAAAACTGCCTTATGGGGCTAGGATATATGAGAATATTCAGATTCCATGGGGCCTAGAAATCAAGTGGTACTGAGTAGTCCAAGTCAGGTTCTCTTGTTTACCAGAAGAGGAGACACTATCAGCCAGCAAGGGCCATTGATTTATCAAGGTTCTTTTCATCTCCCTATTTCAAATATATATACATGTTTTTAAAATAATAGTTCAGTCATACTAGAAATGGTCAAGTTTCACACAGGGGAGATCTGCCTCTACCAAGACTTCTGAGAATGAAAAAGTTTCATGTGCTTAGAAGGAAAGTTGGGCTTCCGGCCCTGGTGCTGCTGAGGAGCCTCTTCTGCCTAATTGGATCTCTTATCTAGTCAGTGTTCCCAATCAGTGCTCTCATAACTCAGGGCTCTCTTTTGCTCCTGTTTAAAGCCATGTCATATTTCTGCTCACATTAGATGTTTTGTCCAAACTTAGACTAAATTGCTAAACCAAACACTACCTGTTTGAAAGATTTTTTTTTAAATGATGTTCTTTGAGGAGGCAGTAGCAGCTCTTTCAAAGCTTCCTTTTATTATTTGGGCCCTTCTCATTATAAGTTTTTGTAACAGTTGGTTCATACAAAGAGATTTAAAACCTGCTAGCTGAATTCTATTGAAGCATTCAACAGAAATTCTTTAAAAATATGGAAATTGTTGTGTTGCTCATGGAACAGAATGTCTGACTGTGTTAGAACTCAAATGTTCATGGAAGCTCCTGAGGCTCAAGAGAGGGAGCCATTAAGCTATCTCTAGCATGGCTGGGGCTGGTTACTGTTCAACTATGCTGTGCCAATTCCCCAAGTAAGGAAACAAATGTGCAATTCCCTTAGGTGGTTTCTAGACACAGACCCTCCTTGGAATTAGAAGCAAACCCTACTGCATCTGTATCTTGTCTTACCTAGTGAAATAAAGTCATTGGTTTTGCAGCAAGGACAATGAAGGTATTTGTTTAAAAAGACAACAGGAAATGATAAATGAGCAAGTCTCTGCTGCAGTAATTACTTTAGCACTGCAACAAACGAGTAAGTTTCTCAGGAACGGTATTTTCCATCGGAGATTGTCCCTCTGCCTGCTCCTCAGTGGGTGCTCTGCTGCTCTCGTTACCGGAGGAAAGTCTCTAAGAAAGGAGAGCTGGTAAATAAGTTGCCTGAGAAATTTGTGTTTTGAAATGTTCAACACCGTTCTTTGTTAGAACAGATTATCTTCTGAAATGTAGAGTTTTGTTGTTTCACTTCTGTTCCCCTTAATTAAGAGTTCTGTGCAACACAGAAGGCGCCAATTGAGTTGGGCCTGGAGCCCAGTCCTCAGAGCGCTTGCCTGCTCCGTTCCTGTTGCTAAGGAACAGAACTCTGACCAAAGCAACTCAAGGGAGAAAGGCTTTACTTCAGCCCACAGTTCAAACAGCCTGCCATGATGGGAAGTCAGGCAACAGGAGCCTAAAGCAATGGTGTTCCTTCCGCCAGGGAGCAGGAGGGAATGAACACTGTTGCCCAGTTGTTTCTCTGCTCTGCCGCACAGGATCCCCTCAGGGATCCTCATTCACAATCAAAACGCGTTCTCCAATAGCAGTTAAGCCAGAACCACTCAAAAGTCGCACATCTCCCAGATAACTCTAGATTCTGCCAAATCGACAATTAAGCTAAAATTACCCCTCGCTAGCACAAAGCTCTGGATTCAATGCCCAGTGCCACAGAACCCAGTCATGGCCGTCCACACCTGTCATCCCAGTACTCCAGAAGTAGAGGTTGGACGTTCAAGGTCATTCTCTGCTACACAGAGTATTTGAAGCTAGCCTAGACAATTTGAGACCCCTTTTCAAAAAAGATTAAGTCATTTAAAAGAAAACTGAAGCAACTCTTTCTCACACAGACAGGTAAATAGTAAATCTGACTGGGTAGAAGTAGTGATGCAGGCCTTTAATCCTAGCACTCGGGAGGCAGAGGCAGGAGGATCTTTGTGAGTTCATGGCCAGCCTGGTCTACAGATCGAGTTCCAGGACAGCCAGAGTTACATAGAAAAAAAACTAGTCTCAAAAAACCAAAGAAAACAAACAAACTCTGTTTGTTGAATACTATTCTCTGCCAGTTGTGGTGGTGTATGCAAGTAGGATTTGCTGAAGAAGGCAGAGGCAGAAGGATCATGAGTTTGAGGCCAGCCTGGGAATGCTGTTCTCTTTGTAACTTGCTGGTATCTGAAATATTTGCTTGCTGAGATATTTTTCTTAAGCATTACACTTAATACAAGTTACCAAAAGACCAAAATTTGAAACCTATTTTTTCAGTTTAAAATGCTACATAATCTAGGGAAGCCCTTGAAAAATCTCGGAAATGAGGATTGTGTATTTTCTGCTCTTTCCTATGATTAAGACATGAGGCACTTGTACAATGAGAATTTCTCTGCAGGGATTATTGACTTTCGTATCAGAATTTGGATTAGTTTCCAGATAGAGATAATGGTCTAAGTTGCATGGTAAAATTTGATATAGTTCTACAATTATTCCTATTGAAGATTTTTTAATTGTCAATTACCATTTTTTGTATCAGCATATTAATTGGATAATATAAAAATTTGGTGTTGAGTCTGTTAGTCAGTGTCTCTTGGTTAAATATCAAGACTGAATTTATACTCCAGGTAATTCTACTTCCTACTCATTGGCCTAAGTTCATTCGAACTTCATCTTCCAGAAGCTTGAGAGTTGTTTGGGATAAAATGATTTTTTATTGTGGCAAAGACATGGAAGAAGAAATCACTAGAGTCAACATGCATGGAGTCTTTCACAAGCTGAATAAAATTATACTAGCTGAAAGCAATATTACTTAGCCAATGGCAAAAATAATACTGCAGAATCTTAGTATAATAGCATGCCAATTCAAGTTCTAAACTGAAGATATTAAGGGTATATTCCAGATAAGACAGAACTCTTCATTCTCACATTTCAAAATACTGGATTTTATTGGGAGATTGTTAACAACTGAGACAAACACACAAACATTTCTATCATTTTAAAAGAGGGATTTTAAGTTCAAAATCTGTTTCTTTCTCTTAGTGTCTTAGTTATTCTTCCATTGCTGTGTTAAGACACCATGACCAATGGAATTTATATAAGAAAGGGTTTATTTGGAGCTTACAGTTCAGAGGGTGAGTCCATGATCATCATGACTGGGCACGCGGCAACAGGAAGACCAGCATGGTGGTGGCTGAAAGCTTACATTTTAAGATATAATCACAAGACAGAGAGAAGTAACTATGACTGGCCTGGGCTTTTGAAACCTCAAAGCCTGTCCCTGTGACATATCTGCTCCAACAAAGTCACACCTCCAATGCTTCTCAACCAGTTCCACATACGAGGGACCACGCATTCAAATATATGAGCTATGGGATCATTCCCATTGAACCCACCACTCTTTGTAAACAAGAAATTCAGCCTAGTCACTAATGTTCACAAATATTACTTTCTAACCCTTTCCCATCATATAAATGAGACTTTATCCTATTTTTAAATTCCTCTAGAGAAATCGATCTCCTAAGTTTTCTTGATCACCTAACCCATAGTTAATAATCCTTGGTTACAAAATGAATATACTTCTTCATTTAAATTATTGTCCATGGACAATTTATTTCCAAGGGTACCTTTGTTCATTTAAAAGTTTAAAAAAAAAAACACACACATTGGGAGCTTACTTTCATAGCTTGTGTTACCTTTACCTACCATAATATTTTCAGTAGATGAGCTGGCTACCTAGGGTTTAGCAGAATATATCTACAGACTATTATTAGACTTTGGATTTAATTTTGAGCCCTGAAATAGCATAGTTCGTTCATTGCTGCATGTGGCATTTTAAAAACCTGAGCAAACAGTATTATTCTTGGGAAAGAAAAGCTCTTTCTCACTAGATTCAGCATTTAGAAACAATATTGAATTGATTTGAATCAGAAGATTGTCTCTGAAAACCTGAAATGAATATAAACATTAGGCAGATGATCTCACCTCTTCCTTCCTGCCTGAGTCCTGTTTTGTTTCTTTTGAGTGGTTCTTAATATTCATCCAAAGTCTGTTGTATGCAGATGCATCCCAAAGTCACAGTGCACTCTGGCTTTTGTCAGAGCTCAGGCAGCCTGCTCTCCACTCCTCAGACCTCTGCAAGCCCTTGTGTCCTGGGGTGGAACTCCCCTAGTATGAAGTCTGATCTAACCAGCCCACTGGGCACCACTGTTTCATGTGCTGAGACCATGCATATTTTTTACTGCTGTTTCTACACCCAGCAAACAAACACGATACTTTTAGATGAATAAAGCTCTCCTGTCTTACCCTTCAGGCAGGATTCTTACATTCCTTGGAATGACAAAGGTTCACATCCCTTCTCGCCCTAGGTGGAAAACATAAAAGACTAAGATGCATCATTAATCATGCAGACTGTCTGCTGCAACACTGCCAAGAAAATGATCGTCCTCGTACCACCCATCAATATTCCTGACACCTGTCTAAAAGCTCAGGTCATGCATATCCATCTGCCTTTAGAGAAGTGTCAATGTGCAAACATCCCTTCACTATTTTTAGGGTCATGTTAACATTATTCATCACCTAGCTGTCAGTTCATCCAATTTGTCATGTTATGTGGAGCTACCAATGTCTGTTCCTGGACATCTCCCCTTTGCATTGTGGTTTTCAGAGCATGAGAGCATAAGATGCTTAGAAATTGTCAGAAGCGTACAAGACAGTGGGTTCCCACTACAGGCCAGAGTCCCCACCAAGAAGTTGCTACGGCTAATGCCTACTGCCGTTAAAGAAGAAATACAGACCCTTGAGGTCCCTGTGTCCTACCGAAACTTCTACTTCTCTCTGTTTTCTAGTCTAGATTGTATTTTTAGTGAGTTTTATTGTAGAATTCACAGCATTTTTGACCCTGGAAATGATTCTGGGAGGTTAAAATCACACCTTACAAATGAAACAAACCTTCAGAAATTAAGTGGTCAAAGGAAGCTGTTCTGATAAAAGCTGTCAGTTCTGACTACCTAGAAACATGCTATATATAAATAAAAAATGAAGGAGAAAGGCTGATGAGGAAGCTGATGCAGCGCCAGGAGCTCTGAAGTTCGTCTCTGCTGGCACTCAGCCCACAGCCGCAACCTCTAAAGCAGCTCGGCCTGAGTCTAATACACACAATCTCTGAGCAGGGAAGGCATTCCACCACCAGTGGGAAAGTTCCAGAACCAGGGCTTCACACAGCCATGTTTCTAGATGCCGCCCTTCAGTGATGCCCAGAGAGACCATGGTAGGTCTTGCCTCAGATGTTAGCCCCCTGAGTCTTCGTTTTCTTACCTTCAGAGTGTAGACGTCAGATAATCTCTAATATTTGTTTGAGGAGAGTCTACCTTCCTGTTTTTCTGTGTATTAGTGGCACAGAAAACCGCAGAATGAAATACTCAATCCTTGCTAACTGTGACCTTCTCTGGGATGTGCATAAAGATGTTGGAATCCTGAAAATGATTTGGAAAAGCCCTGTTGCTAGCCTGAGCTCACTACAATGATGAGTTCTAAGCTAGAAGAGTACTGGTTATTTTCAGCGATTACCAAGTGATGTGAGTTTAACTGGGACACCCATGAAGTAAGCTGCCTGCTTAGTAGTTGTGAACGTCTAGGACTACTGAGCAACAGATATAACAACAAAACCACAAATCTGCTCATCAGGAGGATGAATGCCTTAAAGATACTGTGATTTTTTTATGACTATTTGTGTTAATGGAAACATTAGAGAATGTTTTAAACCAATTCTGGTGATTGAACCTAGGCCTATATGCGTGTATGTCTTAGCCACACCTCCGGAGGGTCTCATGAGCATTGATCTGTTTGTCACTGTGACTAACAGTATTTGCTTTGGGCTTTATATAAATAAGAATGCCCAGGGACAGTTGATACCCAAGCCTCTTGTTATCTTTAAATTAGAATCTCATGTAACATGACTAAACATTCATAAACCAAATCACAATTATTCTGATGGTTTCTATGACAAACAGAAAAAAATCATTAAAGAAATATGATAACGGGAATTCATATTTATTCTGCATTTCCTTTGCATCGTGATGTGTAGACACAGCACGCTGCCTTGCCCCTTCTGAGTCTACCTTGAGGCTGCACAGATCATGAGAGTGTTTTAGGAACGAGGCAGTGCAGCTCAGACTGACGCAGCGGAGCAGGTAGGACCTGTAGAATGACGTAACCCGGCAATAAGAAAAGCCAAAATGTCGCCGGTTTTTTTCAGTATCATATTCGTCGGGCAGAGAAGAAAAAAGAGCATTGTAAAGGTGGGAAATAGGGCTTGGAAGGGAAGGAAGCTTTGATGAGCTGGAGGGTGCTGGGGCTGGCTCAGGGCTTGCTGCCGCTAAAGCATGGCGTGGTGAAGAAAGGGAAATGGAGCTGAGGGGCGAAGGATGGTTACAGGCCAGCCAGGCCTCCTTCAAAGTTGTTGGTAAATGAATGTGTAAATGTATCCTTTTGTAGGAGGCTAAAGGTTGAGGGTTTTGTGTTTTGTTTTTTTTTACGTCATACAAAAATAAAGAGGAAAAACAAACTAAAACAAAAAAAAAAAGGAAGAGGGCAGAACAGAAGAAAAAGGAAAGAACATAAGGCAAGACAGACTAGGAGAGCCCTGTGGGAATAATGGAGGAGTGCTATTTATGGAAGAGAGGAAAAGATCTTTTTTAGATGAGCAGAGGATGTATATGTTTACCAGATTCGCTGTCTGTCTATGAATGCCAAGAGAAGTCAAGAAAAAGGCTCTGACTCCTTGTTTGCTTGCCTGCGTGACTAACATAGGAAAAAAACCACATGAGGAAAAGCCCATGTGTGGGCAAAAGAATGACCCCATCTGATGTGTTTCCCTGAACACCTCAACACGGAGATCAGCCTGAGGGTCTGCAAGGAGAGGGAAATGAAAACGATGATGTGCTAACGCTTGAGCGGGGAACTCAACCCAGAGGGGCTGTGGGAGAAAGAGAGAAAAGAAAACCAAAGTGGCCAAGAATAAACTATTCGGGTCCCATGGGCAGTAAAAAGGAGCCCTGGAGACTGACAGCGGTGGACACTCAACAGCTCCTGTCCTTGGCTTCTCCCATGTCCTGCTCCATGTTTCTGTCCCTGGAATCAAAGAAATGGTCATTTCATCTAAGAGCTGTGCCTAAACATGCCCCCTTTGTTCCCAAACTCACCTTCCTGTAGTGAGTACTCCCCTCTTTGCCTTCACACCTTTCCAGTCAACCTGCTGAGACGCCCTTTGCCTGCATGCCATACGCTCTGCAAACACTGGGTTTCCTTTCTCACAGCTGCATTTATCGTGAACAGAATTTTCTTTGGGTGTTTGTGCTTTTATCTCTTCTATTCCTTGTCTCCTTAGTTATCATTTAAACTCCGTGTGAGGGCAAGAATACCACCCTGCTCCCCATGATAAATGTGGCGCCTAGAAAAATGCCTGGTGCGTGGGGCCAGTGGTCATTGCCCTAGAAACAGAACTGTGTGTCAAAGTAATGTCCTCTTGTTTTCTTAAGAAATTTTACCTGTGTTAATACAATTTCACAAACTTTTTGTGCAAAGCTACACAAGTGGGGGTGTGCAGGCGTGTGTGTATCATAGATGATGGATACATTTTCCTAAAATAATCCTGATGGATTCCAGTTTGGGAGTTTAATTCTTCATCTCTACTGGACATTTAAAGAACACTTTAAGGATGAACTTTTATAGGAAATTTAATTCCAAACATTGCTTTGGAAGTAATAGGAAAGACTGTTTACTGAGAGGGGAAGAAAGAGACCTTCATATGCAAATGTCTGGCATTTGAAAATGTCATATAGCTACATCTACATATAAATAAGCTGCTCTCTGAATTCCAGGGAAGGGAGACTTTGTATAGCATTAGCCAATTTCTATATCAAAGTCAAGTGAACTAATAGAGCAGCAGTGAGTCAAGACATGGAAAAGCGAGTCTTCACTAGCTCCTAACCGCCGAGGCACTCCAGGTCAGAGAACACCTGGACAAAATCCAAGCTGGAATGAAATCCAATCCCGCGGTGCTTGAAGGATAATGGAGCTAAGCCAGCTAGAAGGAAAGGGACTCCCAGATCAAATCTTGACAACTCTCTTTCAAGCACTTGCTTTCCTTCTAAATACTGACAGTGGAAAGCAGAGTCCTCTGAGATTTTTACATAATCTCTAGGCCAGTATTTTTTTTCCTTATGTAAAGTCCTAAAGATTGGACCAAACAAACAAACAACTTGGTTTTTAACCTCCTTTCAATTTCATATGTGTTCCATTTCTTTAATGGTGCTCCCAGATTATGGAGGAGACACAGGGGGAAAATTAGTAAATTAATTTACAAAATTTTTACTGGCCAATTCACGGAATCCCCGTGGGATTTGTATTGCCTTACCAGTGAGAACTGACTGAAATCTATCAGACAGCATGCACCATAATTTAATTCTAGGTACCAAGGTAACAAAGCCTGCCCTGGCTCCTACACAGGAGATTTATGTGGGAGCTGGTGCTGGGAGAAGAAGCTTCCAGAATGGCAGCTGGAGGGAAATGCTTGAATTTTAGGGGAGAAATCTATTTCAATAAGCTTAAGATAGAAATAGGGAAGAAAACAAAAACTCCAATTGTCAAAGAAAACAAACCAACGAAGATTGTCTTAGGGATGGGTGAGTTAATTGCTACCTTTTTATTGACTATGGAAGAATGTTTGGCAACTTATTAGTGTTTCTCTTTGAAATGGCCTTTCAATAAAAGAATTATTATCACCATTGAAAATACTCAAAATTTAGAATCAGAAAGTTGAAGAACCTTATCCATGCCATCTGCTGTGGGAAAAGCTGAGAATCTGTGTGGACAGAGAGCAGTCTGGTGGGCCTCTAGTACTCCTGCCTGCCCTGGACAGAAAGAGGAACAGGAAAAGAGAGAGATGCACACTGGATACATCTGAAAATCCACGGTCCCTTGTGGCAGATATTAAAGGAACCAAAGCAAGATCCTAATGAGGATTAAAAATATCATATCAAAGAACATGTTTCAAAAACTAAAAAAGGAACAAGAAGTAGAGAAAATTTTGTTGACTTTTTGCTAAAATGTGCTGACATGTGGGGATATTTATGTTTTTCTGAACATCTGGTGCATATTAGTATGTTTTTATTCACAATCCTCTATTATTAATGAAAAAGGAAAGCTGGATAATTAGGACACACTGCCCCAACAAATGAATATCACGCATGCCTTTTCCCACTGCATAGGATCCTAGCATCCCATCAAACAAAAAACAGCTATTTTTAAGTAGAGGAATATGGATATTATCTTATTATAACAAATTTCTTTCCATCAGAATAGACCATATTGAGTCAGCAACACTTGCATCTAAGAGCTGAGAATACATTTCAAGTCATGATTTATCATTATTAACAATGATCCACATTATACTTTTAATATTGGCTTCAGCTTGAAGAGCAACCTAAATTTGATATATACTTGCTTTGCCAAGATGGAATTCCATTTCTTTAATAAGACTTTATGGAACAGAGATTATTTTATTAGAGAGAGAGGCACCATGACTTTTGGCTCCTTTGTAGCCTGTCAAATTGAAGTTGTCTCTACTGACTTTATAAACTTGACTTGACCTTCAGTTCCTATTAAGGATGGCTTCAGCTACTTGTGGCTGTTACAAGAGCCACTACTGAATACAGCTGAATCCCTTCCATCCAATGCAGGCAGCCAGCAATGACATACAGTCCAAGAGTGGCTAAGACTCGGACAAGTGTGGCAGCAGACTGCAGGCTGTCTGTAGTGAGGACAAGTGTGGGAGTGGACCGCAGGCTGTCCATAGTGGTCACTGCACTGTGTCCCACCCTGCAGCAGGGCACTGTGATCTCTCTTGCTGCCAGGCACTCACTCCTGACCACACACACTGCCCTCCCCGCTTTCACTGTCTACACCCCTAGAGATGGCTAGTTACCCTGAGCCATGCTCAATCTGACTTTTAGTAGATTTATAAATTATTCGGACATCAAATACCCCTGCTTTTCTTCATTTGCCAAATTCTTGTTCCCAGTTCATGGTCAGCTTAGACGTCTTTGCCCTGTGAGTGACCATATTTAGAACTGACACTTACTTGCTGAGTGCTTTATGCTGTGCCAATAAATGCCTTATGTTTAAAATCTCATTCATTTAAAACAGCGACAAGGTGCTGAGTACTTACTGTGTGCCAGACACTGCTACACATTGTACAAACATGAATTGTAGGTGATTACTTGCCTGTAGTCAGAAAGCTGGGCCAAAACAAAGACAAAACCCCAAGCCTTACCCAGGCACGGGAAGGTAAGGTACTTACTTTCCAGGAAGGTAGTGCTGTTTTCTAGCTTAGCACAAAGCGTTTCACTACGGCATCTCATACATACGTATCATAATTTGTTTTGATACATTCTCTTTACCCACTGCCTTCCCCCAGACCCTCTGCTCTCTCTGTCTGGTTCCCCCCTTTTGGCTCTCATATTACATGTATTGCTCCCCACCCCGACTAAAATCTATTCCTCCCTTCTCATGATTCTCATTTCTAGTTTCCTCCCATGTCCCCCATCATAAATTCCTATCTGTGCATACATACAGATCATATAAATTCAAATCGGGGTTCCATGTATAAGGGAAATCATGTGATATGTATATGTATTTGTATGTATTATGTATGTTTGTATGTGTGTATTCATATGTATGCAGGTACATGTGTCATAGTATATATACACGCTTATGTGTATGTATATGAACATGCATACTTGTGTGTGCAATGTGTATATATAAGTATGTGTGCATGTATGCATATTCATGTGCAAGCATACTTGTGTGTCAGGGCTGGAACTGGAATCCTATTTATTTGATGTGCCATCAAAATTTTTCTTTTTTTCTAGTTGGATATTTCACCCTTCTGCTACACTGTAATTTAACTATTACATTGTTGCTAAAATGTTAGATAATTCCCACTTTTCATTATTTTAGATGATGGTGTTACTTAACGTGAGTAATAACTCTGTCTATTTTGAGGCTTTTAATTCACAGATTTTGAAACAATGAAGCGTTTTCTCTCCTAATGATGGCATCTTCAGTTCTTGCATCTTCTCTGTGAACCATTGTCCATCTAAAGTCAGTTGTGGTTTTCTAACGGCCACAGTTCTTCCCTGACAAATGTAGAAACTGATCACAGTGAGCCTACCGCATCAGTGCCCTAGAAGCAGCTCCCAGACATGGCCTGAGGTGAAGCCTTTGAAAAATGAGAGAGAGAGAGAAAGACACACACTCACATACAGAGAGAGAGAGAGAGAGAGAGAGAGAGAGATATTTCTACATAGTTCAAAACAAACAAATTCTAGAAGTACGTGTAGTATAAAAAAACAAAATATAAAATGTTGGTGGCAGTTTTCTCTAGGCTGTATAATTTGAGTTCTTTCTTTTGTTCTCTTACTATCTATATTTTTTACTATTGTCAACTCAGTGTGAATTGCTTTTATAATGAAAAATATCCAATATACTTTATTTTTACAAAAAAATATAGAACTAAGCAATTTAGCTATCTCCAGAAAACCCCATTCTTCACATTGAATGGTGCAGTTTCTATTAGTCCATGCAATACCTGTGGTTACGACTCCACCTGCAGATTCAAGTGGAGTGGTAAGGCAATCTCAGGAATCTCTCCCGGCAAGAAACATTTCTGTCTCAATTATCTGTACCTTCACACAAAATTGTTTTCTAGCCTGGAATTATCCAGATGACTGCCTCTTCCATACTTCCTCTAACTCTGCATCTCCAGCCCTAAAACAACCCATTACTGTTGAGACACTGAGAATCCCACATTAAACTGAGAACAGAAAAGATGGATGTGAGGGCTCAAGAACTCTCTCTACCATCGTCATGACCTTCGTGCATCTGCATCTCTTTTGATGTAGACTTTAAGAGTTAGACACGCACAACATCTGGAGCCAATTCCTGCTTTTAACATGTGTGGTAATAGGAATTAATTGAATATGTCTGCTTTCTCCTTTCTAACTTATCAAAGGTGTATGTATATGTGAGAGTGTGGTGTGTGTGTGTGTGTGTGTGTGTGTGTGTGTGTGTGTGGTTTATAGATATAACAAATGTCTGTGTATATTTATAAATGTGCAAATAATCATTTATATGTTTGTGCACACACACACACACACACACACACACACACACACGCACGCACGCACGCACGCGCGTGCGCGTATTAACTGTCCTGTGGAGTGTTGCAGTCTTCATGTAAGAATGACACTTTGAAAGCATTAAATTATCATAAAATAACAATATCACTTGATAATCCTTTGACTAATGCATGACCTGTGTTATACAACACAAACTGAAGAAGGCAATTCTACAATTTTATTATCTTTAAAGAATCTCCTTTCCTTATGACACATTTTCAAAAACAGAGAGAAATGCTTTGCTTAAAAGCATTCTTCAGGGATGTTTCTTCATAGACTCAATTTATGTTGTTTCATAATGTTTCTTCCCATGCCTTTAAACCCACCCCTCCAAATGTCTTATAGACCATTGTAAATGCCCTTCCTCCTATTTCATACATCTTATGCCTCCAGGTAATTTTCCTAATACTGCTTAGTATTGTATATTCCAGCCCCTAATATTTTCTACTAAACAATAAATTTTTTCCAGTTTGTATAATTCTATTTTATACATACTAAACCATAAACAAAATCATCAGTGTTTTCTCAAAAATCATGAGGGATTTTGACATATTTGTATTGAAGCTAAAATAATTCTCCTCAAACTCTCCATGATACAAAAATGGCATTACTTAGCTACTTAAGGCACAATTTAGTCTTTTGTGGTGCTCTTTTTTTTTTCTTTTGAGATAGGGTCTCTGTGGTGTTTTGAATGAGAAGAAATCCTCACTGACTCATATGTTTAAATGCTTGGTCCCCATTTGGTGGAACTGTTTGGGGAGGATTTGCAGGTGAATCCTTGTTAGAGGAGGTGTGTCATTGGGGATGGCCTTTGAGGTTTCAAAAACCTGTGCCATTCCAGTTAGCTCTCTCTGCCTCCTGCTTGTGGCTCAAGTGTAAGCTCATAGCCACATGCCTGCCTGCCTGCTGTCACATTTCCGCTCCACAATGGTTATGGACTCTGGTCCTTTGGAACCAAGAGTCCCCAGTTAAATACTTTCTTTTATATAGTTGCCTTGGTCATGGTGTTTTGTCACAGCAATAGAACATTAACCAGGACAGTCTCCTTCTCTGCTATGTCCTGGTCTCAGACTCATGATTCTCTCTACCCAATGTCCAAAGTACTGGAATCAGAAGGGTTGCCACCCCCTGCCGCTGATCCTTTCATTTTACAGCAAACAAATGGGGCATACACATCTGCCTCTGAGATACATTTGGAATCAAACTGTCTTTTTCTCCCTGCCTGGCCATGTCCTAGACTTAGACAATGCCCATCACCTAACCTGCAGTACTGATCTCCTGTGTGTCTTTTGCTCCTTCTGAGTCCCTTCACTGATCCATTTTCAACTCCAGTGAGATACACCAGAGGCTTTCCTGATGGCTTCCCATTACCCCTGAAACTCAAGCCACACTCCTTCTCCTGGTATATAGACTTCTGCTCACAAGGGGTCTTGGCAGACCTCTTCATCTTCCTTTTGTTTCGATCTCCCTTGCCTGTCCTCCCTTTCCTTCTCCTTCTTTACCTGGCTTTCCCTGCTTCTGACAGAGGACCTTGTTTCTGTGGTCCACTCAATCCTTCAGGGCCACTCCCTTGACTCTGACTGGCTAGCTCTTTCACAGCTCTTCCTTACTACATACACATTATCACACCTGTCTGACATGGGTCTCCTGCCCCACTGTTCAGTATCTGAACGTCCTGGGGTTTTCCTGTAACATTTCAAGCTGACATGTTGAGTTTTGTTGTCGTTGTTGTTTGCTTCTGTCTGCTGTCTATCTCGGTGCCTAATGTGTACACACATCAGGTAAGAAACTTTGTTACTTACCGCTTGTACCTTACGTTTGTAAACTACACAGGAGGAAATAAGTCAATGTCTTAAGTGAATCATCTGATAAATAAATTAGATCAGTCAGACTGAAGCTGTAGCAGATTTAGACAACTCATGAGAGGCAATGTCATTTTTCACAATTTTAGGATCCCAAAAGTCACATGGTAAAACACTAAGAGCCTAAAGTCATAGGTTGACATTAACAACATCAATTAAAGCAGAAATGAGGGGTTTTTAATTATCTGTCACACTCTACTCCTGTTTCAGAATATGTTCATCTTTTTTGTTTCTATTTCTAAATAAATGGTCGTCTGGAAACTGCGACTGTAATGTCAGCTGTTCTATTTAAATACACCAAATAGATGTTTGATTCTCCAAATTCAAAACTGTACATGTTTTATAACCTCCATTGATTTCTTGAGTGGCTTACCATGTACTTGAAGAGTGTAAATTATATCCTGGGTGTGGGTTAGAAGTGTGAAAAGGTAAACAAGCATTGAGACCATGAAGTAGCTTTTAGTGATAATTTATTTCAAACTCTAAATAGTGTCTAGGTAGAAAGAAATTATATAGAGCTACATAGCATCCTTAACTATTTCTAGAGTTATCCATCTGGAATTAACTATTTAAAGTCATCATTGACTATAAAAGTGTCGGAAACAAACCAGTTGTTTCAAACTACAAATTAAAAAAGGAGCCCCTAGCTATTTAAAATACTTGGTGATTGTCTGCAGTTTACTGTGTGTCTATGTATATATGTACATACACACACACACACACACACACACACACACACACATGCACACACACATATAGCTGAGAGATAACATTTCAAATACAAGAATATCTGAATTTGAAATTCTCTCTATCAAACAGAAAAGCAATCATTTCATTTTCAAATGATCTTAATTAGATAACAGAACATTACATTTTGAACTTTTCTTGATGAAATAGAAAACATTTCAAATTTTCTTAATGGAATACTTAAATTCTTCTTAAACAAGATATGCCAAAAAAAAGTCTTGCATTTTCTTAATTAGGCTGGATTCCATGTGAAACACCAGCTTTTGAGCATCCAAAAAATGTAGACAGAGCTAAGTGAAAGAGCATACTCTAGATGTGACCTAGAATCTGTTTGTCAAAAGGTCGTTGATGTCAGTTAGCTTTTTCTTCATTTACTTTGAGGCAATAAAGGTAAAATACAGAACTATTTGTTCTATGGCAAGTGGTAATGGACAATGGTCTTTTTTAAAAGATGAAAAGCAAATAAATAGATAAAGAATAAGTTTCCTCAAGGTCTCAAGACTTCTTTACTGGAGCTGTTAGAATTGACACCTTCAAGACATATTTTTGTCATGCAAATGAAATGAACAAGTACTTTAGCATAAGCTTAAGCTAAGACAATCAGACACATAGAAATTGTCTGAGGAGGACCAGGCTTCTACTGAGTGATGCTGAGAAAGTAGACATGAACTAACACTCTCTAGGTCAGGTAGCAACTGAAACCAGTCTTTACCTCATTTTCATCAACTCTATGTGTATACTGAAAAGTGATGACTTCATCAATGTTAGAATTTGTTTGTAATTCACAACTGCATTAGTTTGCTAAGGCTCTGCAAATGACCTGCTGCAAACAGATGACCTAACAGAAATGTATTTATCACAGAGTCACAGATGCCCAAAGTCTGAAAATCAAGAAAAGTGAGGACCAACTTGCTTCTTCCTAGTTGATATTTCCTCATGTATTGGTCCATAGCCCCAATTTCTGCCTCCATCATCACATGAACTACTATTGAGGGAACATGATGTGATCTACTATAGAAACCAAAAAACATTTTTTTGTTTTATTAGTGAGTAGACACATAAGATTTTACTGATAAGTTTTTAAAAGGTTGTTTTATTGACATCATGTTTCTATAGCAGGTTAAAGTTGATGGAGGGGGAAATGGAAATCTATGATAGATTCTCATAGCATTGAAACTTTTTTTGTTTTAGAAAGCAATAGCACCTTCAGCAACATTCTGATTATGCTCAAACACAAATATATTTGATTAACTGATATGTACTAAGAAAAATGTCATCAAAAAATATAACTTTCCACACATTAAACTGTTCAAGAGCTATACTGTTCAAACATTAACTATTGACAAAATTTCCCTATTCTGTCTTAGATCCTATTGCATATCTATTTAAAAATCAGTTTCACCTCGAATCCTAGTTAGAAATGGCAAACTCATCCTTAAAAATATTCATTGCACAATCAGCTATGTGTTTCTTAAAATTGTTCTGCCTTATCCTTGACTACATGAGAGAGTATTACCTTCTTGTCCTTTCAATGAGGAACACTTGCATTAATTTAGTCAGATACCATCACATGGCAGTATTCCAGATTTGTAAATGAAACTAAATCCATGCTATAAATTCTCTGACTGCCCTTTCTGGGCCATGACATCATTTAGAAAAAATATGCAAGCCCATCATTTGCTTACCCTAGCTCCTCAATTCATTTATAGCTGTCCTTCTTTGTCGTTTACAATTAGCAGAACGTTTTTGCCCTTCATATTTTTTTTTTTTTTTGCATTTCACTGAAGAAGACTGGAGTGTGGAGTAAATATAGCATTAAACTGCAAGCACCTCCTCCATCACGACGACTACAGACACTTCGTGGAGCAAAGTCCTTCTCCACCACATGGTACTTGACTTTGCCACTAAGAGAGATAGTGGAGTCACGAGAAAACCACATCCCTGAAGTGCAGCCGGTTCTTAGAGATGAATATCCACAGGCACTCGTGTTCTCAAAGCCTCTTTCCTCCACCGGGGCACAGAGGGTTGGTTGCCAGATATGTCTCTTCTACCTATAATGCTTACTCATTATGATCAATATTGAGCTTTGTGTCGGTCCACGTCCAAAACCCCTGAGACAGCCCAGCACACTATACAGTCTGACTGGAAAGAGGGTGTAGCCAAATGCCAAGCATTCTCCTGTGTCCCACATGTATGACAGGTGTGCTAATGAGGACATTGGCCCTCAAGATAGCTCGAGTGACTAAGCCCCCATACCAGTTGCTGTCGCCCTGTACCAGTAACTAAATGTTATAAGTTATGTATGTCGTGGTGTATGTCATTTAGAGATGCCGTGGCTAGTGCAGTGTCCCCAGAGCGTAGTATGATGGATGGGCCAAGGGCCCCTCAAAACAGAGGGAGTTCTAGGCCTGGTAGCCTAGGTCCTATGACCAAGCTATTTGGGAGGCTGAGGCAGGAGAATTGCAAGTTCCAGGCCTGTCTGGACTGCAAAGCAATTTCAAGTTCCTCTTAGTCAACGTAATGAGAACCCCTTTCAAGATAAAATGTGAGAAAGAGGTCTGGGATATAGCTCAGTGGTAACATTCCAAGAGGCCCTAAATTCCATCCCTGGTTGGATCAGGATAGGGAGAAGAAGGGAAGGAGAAGGGGGGAAGGAAGGGAAATAAAGGGGAAGGGAGAGGAGAGGATGATGTAAGGCATGCCCTTTCTTAGCATTCCCCAGTATCAATTCACTGTTTGTCTCAGCCTAACCTCTCCCAGCTATCACATGGCCACAAACGGTAATCTTGCCCCCAGTGCACTTCCCTGTTTGCCTTTGTTCCTGTCCTTACCGCCATTGGTGACTTTATCTTTTCCGCAGACTAGCTGAACTTAAGTAGCTATCAGCACTGAGCCAACATTCCTCCCCATCACGTGGAAACGGAAGATGTCATAAGCATTGGTACGATATGTGCTTCTCAGCTGTCTTGCTCACTCCCGTCTCCAAAAGGACGCTTCATTAGCTTTCATGCAGGGAGGTCTTGTTGGTCTTTTGCTGGTTACTAAGAGTCATTAAAGAAGCCTAGGTTTAACCAGGTCTGGAAGCCTTTCACAGACATCCGCACTTGGGAGGGGCACACAGCATATTCTCTTAAGTGTTGGCTTCCAGAGACGTTTTAAATTGAATTGTTCAGGCTGACTACCTGCAGCGAAAAGGGACTGGCAAGCTGACGGCCCCTGAGGGCTGCTTGTGACAAGGAAGGGTGAACATAGGGAAAGAAGCAGATGACAAACCACAGCCTGCACTCTCATAGCCATGGCAGTGACTCTTGATAGCTCAGTTTGGGACCAAGAAGGTGCCAGGCGTGGACCGTCACCATGCGACAAAGATGGTCTAGAATGCTGAAGAAACTATCTGACAGTACAGAAGGAGGAACAGCTGGGGGAACTCAGCTGTCTTGATCCTCAGTTTGAATGCCAGAATCACCTAGAATGTTTTTTGGTTTTTTTTTTAAGATCCAGTCTCTTTGATGGTCATCTGACTCAGTCAATCAGAAATGAAGTGTTGGAATCCATTCCTGGGAGTGATAGAGTGAGCGCGCACACACACACACACACACACACACACACACACACACACACACTTTGAAAGGTGTTTAAGCAATGAAAGCATCTTCTAAGATTCTAGGGCAGCCATGTGCTGAGGCGCCACCCACTCATCTGCATTATACAGTACCTATAATCATAGCTGCTTACAATTTCTAAACAGTTTATTAACATTTAAAATTGAGCACTGAACTCGAATATTCCATTGAAACAGTGCTAAATGGTGATAACCATTAGAAGTTATTTTACCACTGAAGTTATAAACCTTTTAGTTAGTTCCTATTGTTTTTCCTCCCAAACATTCAGCTTTAAAATGGTTCCCACAGACACACATTACTCCCAATATCTTCTCTCAAAGTGCTTTTGAGGCTCAACTCACGAAAGCTTATTGAAGAGTAAAAGCTATACCTTTGTTCCGCAGCTGAAGAAATAATAAAAGCTCTCCAGTTCATGAAGTGTTCTTGTAGAAAAGCAAGCTGATTGCCAGCCTCGGTCACCGCCATTGTCACCACGCGCGGGCGGCACTGACAGTTTTGGTGTGGCTAGGGATGAAAATAAGTGAATGACTGTGTGTGCGCGGAAATGGAAACAAAAGCAGCGCTCCAGTCGTTTGTACTCTTGGCTTCTCATTTGAACACGCATGCCTGGATTTTGTTTTGTTTTGTTAATAGAAATTTCTTTCCTCCTGGTCACTCAAAAGTTCAACCTCTTGCTGGACAGTCCTGTCGACACAGAAACCACAACTCTCACTGTAAAGGGAATAAGAGGTAGTTTATTCTGGAGCTATTTGAGTGACCCAAGAATACAGATTTGGGTTACCCCAATTTCCAAGCTTCAAATACAGAATCAGTTTCATGAAGTTTTTATAGTTTTACAGAACAAAGAAAGCCACAAATCAAGGCAAGTTTAAAATACATTGGCGGGTGCATCAGAGAGGCAGGTACCACGAGTTGGGGAAGCTTTCCTATAGGCTAGAGATGCTATCTGATGGCATTCTTAGCTCTTGGGTTGGTGGACACCAGTGATCTGCTAAGTTAATAGATCCTAAAAGGTTTTTTTTTTTTTGTTAGTTGTAAGATGTTAGTTCCAGCACAAGCGTGGGCAAGGGATGGCTATTCTTGGGCACTAGAACTAGTCCAAGATAAGCTAACTAGCCTTTCAAACATGCAGCATTCAGTCTCTCCACAATACTGAAATTCTAATCAGCCAGCCAGTCTCTGCAGACTTCCTTTCAGGAGGTTTCGTTCAGAATACCACAGACACAGTGTGACTGGCCAAGTTGGAATCAGTGGCACAAAGTTCCAGTGCAGTTTTGTGATATGACATCCACACAGATGCCAAAGGGCTTCTGTTCCTGTGTTTCTCAATCGCTAAATAGAGGTGGCTATAAATCTTTCATTTTAGAGACACTGTCCATGCTCAACAGGCCCTTAGGTGATGGCAAAAGCCTTGGGTAACCGGATAAAGGCTCTCTCTCTCTCTCTCTCTCTCTCTCTCTCTCTCTCTCTCTCTCTCTGTGTGTGTGTGTGTGTGTGTGTGTGTGTGTGTGTGTGTCAGAGAGAGAGAGAGAGAGAGAGAAGGAGAGAGAGAGAGTTTGTCCATCTGTCTCAGAATTTTTCAAGATTATGAAAAGAAGTGTCTTAGCAAAGGATAAGGATTCATAGAAATCAGTTGGAAAGCAGGAGCCCGCCAGATTGATTGGGAAGGAATGAAAGCACACACACATACTCATGCACACACCACGCAGAGATGAAGATGCTGTCCTGAAGACCAGGAGTCCTCAGGGCTTCACTGTATCAAGTATTCCAGCGAGTGTTAACAGCTGGACGTGAGAAGCCTGAGACGGTGAGTTTAGGAACAAAGTCCCTTCCGCTCCTCCTGTCCACGGCAGTGTCTGAGAGCCGCAGGTCGAAGGCAAAGTAGAAGTCAAGGTTTGAAGGGAAGAAGGAGGATAGACAGTCTGTGGAGAGACTCGCATTGAAGGAGATTTCCCACGTGAGTGTCACAAGGCCGTTCTTTCTGCTTAGCTGCTGGTAGCGTTGAACACACTGACGGAGAGAGAGAGAGTCCTTGAGGAAGGTAGAGGGGTGGGAGCCACCATGAGGGCCCTCTACGGAAGGGAAGGGAAGACGGCAGAAGAGACTCCATCATCAGAATGAAGCAAAGAATCTAGGGTTTGAGCCTGGCGGTGGTGGCACACGCCTTTAATCCCAGCACTCTGGAGGCAGAGGCAGGAGGATCTCTGTGAGTTCGAGGCCAGCCTGGTCTACAGAGTGTGTTCCAGGACAGGCTCCAAAACTACACTGAGAAACCTTGTCTTGAAAAACCAAAAGGGAAAAAAAAGAATGTAGGGTTTGAAGAGGGGAAAGAAAGAAGAGGCTGCAAGGTCAGATGTTGTTTTGCATCGCCCAGTTCTCAACTAAAGCCAGTTGGCGTGTGATGCTGGAGTGAGCTCGGACACCTCAGTTCAGCCGTCTGCTGTGTACATTCCTAAAAATGTCACCAGAGCTACCTGAGCGCTGGTGTCCTGATCTACACAAAATGGTCTATAAATCTTCCTCGAGGGGCTCTTACAAGGGATGTATTTTTACTGTGTTATGTATTTAAACCGTGATGATATTATTGTGGGTTCTTGAATAATTGTAGATCTACTGTCATCTTGTCTTAATTACTTCTGACTGTATTTAGAAGACAATACACTAAACACACTGAAAGACAATAAACATTCACATGAAGTATAACGTACTATGTACGGTGTGCAGCAGTGTTAGACACAACACCTACATGAAAAGTATTCATACAACATATCACAAAGGCATATTTGCTGTTTGGCTTTTGGGGTTTGGGTTTTGCACTTGGTTTCGGTGGTCCCTGTGGTCCCTGTGTTATTAAAGCCTTTGCTGTCACGGTGTCCTTGGAAATGTTCCAGTCTCAGTCCCATCACTCTCTGAGGGTTCTTAACTTCAGGTTACAAGGAAGAACAAATGCATGACCTGATAATGCTGATCTGGACTGTTTATCCATTTCCTCATACACTGCCTAAGGAGAAGGAAATAGCTGGACACTCAGCTCAGGCAGCTAAACTAGATGGAACCTCAACCCACTGATTCTTTTTGTTGTCACTTAGGGTGGTTTTCAGAATTGTCCCAAAGAAGTCTCGCTCTAAGCATATAAACTTGGCCAAAAAAAAAAAAAAAAAACCTTGTCATAAAATTCCTTCTCTTGGGTTTTCCTCTAAAGTTTCTAGTAAACTTTAATTTTTGAAGAGGAGATTTATAGCAGAAAGAAATGGCATGGCAGCCTAGGGGGTAGGGCTGGAGTAAACTGGTCCCATAATATCAGGGCAACTCTACCTCTAGATGCCCAGGAAGCTGATGCATCATGGATCCCTGCCTCTTCCCAAGGCCTGGTATTGACCAAAGCGGTGTTTAAGCCATCTTAAGTTCCATGAAATCACTGTATTTTTTAAAGATCATCAAGCCAAAGCCTCTAAACCTATGAGTAGCCCACTTGCTGGAAGATGGGCTCTTGACTGAAGTTGGAAAAAGAGCATTGGAGACACAACAGAACTGCCCTCCACGGCTGCTCTCTTCATGATGGAGAACTCTGCCAAGTCTGGTTCAAAGAAAGCGAACCACTGAACATTGGCAGATTTTGCTCTTAATAATAAATGGAACACCATTTTTCCTTAGAAATCCAGGATTTTAGGCTAACTCTAAATAAGCCTCATTATAAGAAACCCCTGAACTGCATTTAGATGCCATGGTTAAAATGTTACATATAAATGACCATCCCAAGTTTCACCAATTCTTCAGTGTTTGTCTCTGTAAATGCATTATAGTTCGAAACATAAATAGTAAGAGTCCAGGAAAACAGCTGCATGTTTTTGTATTTCAGTTACCCAGTCCACAGAATGCAGCATACATGTCAAATTCTGCTACTCTTTCCGTTTCAAATTCAGGAAATCCTGAAGTCACCATCAAGGCTCTGCTTGAGAATATAGTGACATGAGAAGTAGATTTCTTCTACTGTCTTTAATTTTATGTCCAGTAAGAATGCTTGTAGGAGATGATGATGTTACCTATTCACATTTTGTGTTATGTCTGATCAGTTTTGGAACAAGAAACATGATTCTGACCTTCTTCATTCTGCCCATAACTCTCACCACAGGTCAACTAGCAAACTTTCACATCTGAGTGTAACTGTTGAGGCCAATTAAGAGAAAGTTATTTTCTTCTGGTCAAAAGAGTAGAATCTACCTCAGGCCTTGATTAAAGATCTAACATTCCAAGCTATTCAAACAGAGTTTAACAGAGACATGAAGAGTTTGTACCATAACCACAGCCTTTCTTAGAAGAGAGTGTAATCCTTACATTAAACTTCTTTTAAATGGAAAACAGAGAAATCACTGTCTATGCTGTCACACTAGAAGAAACAGGTACACCCCCAAAGTATCATTTTTATATAATTTTGTATCTCCAAATGCTTTGTGGTTGCTTGAATATCCAGTGTACATAAACTTTGGGTTCACAAATATTTACCGTGCCGCATACATATATTTGTCGAGATATTAGATTTCTGTGTTTCTGCTTGTCTTAATATACTTAAATCTCATTCCTAAAGTGTGTCTACTGCATCACTAGAAGTGGCTGAATATTCAGGGCTTCAATCAACTGCTTTCCTTGGTTGGATTGACTATAAATTTGTTGACATGTATTGATGACTTCTCATTTTCTTGCCCAGAGATCATTTCTTCTACTCATTTATTTTCAATTTCCCTACTTTCTTATTTGACAGTATCACACGAGCAGGGAAACAGAGCCCTCTAAGCTCACAAGGACTGGGATAAACTAATTAGCAGACTTTATGATGGCGACTATTCCCCTCCTACATTACCTGCTTAGACAGGAAACAGGAAAAATCCAGCTCTTGACACACTGAAGCAATACCTTCTTTCAAAACACCTCCTGTTAAGCACTTAGACCTCAGCTTACAATCTTGAACATGGTTTGAATATAGAAACCATCAGTTTGAGGGTAAGGTACAATATAAAAATACCCTCAAGAATGGGTTTTGAGTTAAGAAAATTCTGTATCTTCTTTTATAGTTAGCAGAAAGAAAACTAGCTCTTTAATAAGATGAGAGCTATTCTGACAGAAAAGGCTGTGTATAACTGGATTGCAGGAAGTCAGAGAAGTTCCCCACACACAGGTGTGCAGAAGCACTGAAGTGTTACTAACAAACACTAAATAGAAGTGTTGAATAGTTTGTTATGTGAAGAAGATCCAGAAATAAGAGTGGAAATCAGTGCTGGCTCATTTCCTAAGCAGTGGGCCTGACAACCCTCACTGCTTAAAACTCCTCTCTGAAGAGCGAGGGCATGGGTTAGCTACTCTAGTTGTTACCATCTGGACCCAGCACAAAAATAAGCCTACTCTTCTCTGTGGATTCTGAATAACAAGGTCATTACATGGTGCATCTAAATTCCAGGGTTACCCTGATTCCATTTTGGTCAGATTTTACTCAACACTAGGTTGTTTGATTTTCTTGTGTGTCCTTACCATGGGTATAATTTGCTAGCAAAAAAAAAAAAAATTAGTCAAAATGTATACACTACTTAAAAGAGCAGGAGAAGCCAAAACAATCCCCGTATCCTCACAATCCTTTCTATAGAGGTAGTTCACTAACTTCAATGACAATTTTCAGTGTAGAAACATCTTAATGCGGAAGATCCCCAACTACACCATAGCTAAAATACACAGACATAAAACAAATGAAGTGCTAAAGTGTCATCTGCAATCTCTCTACCATTGGTACAGTCTATACCTTATACATTTAGGGATAAAACTTGACATATTACCCATTGGAGCAATATACATAAATATCCCTACAAAAGAAAGCACTAAATATTTTAACGGTTTGCTTCAAACTTTAATGATTTGCAGATGGCATCTAGATCTTAAAATGTATAGAAAGATATTTTACAGCTCTGCCTAAATATAAATAATACATCCATCTAATTCACGAATGGCAAAGGCTCATCCTTCTCCTGATGAATATGCTCATCGTCCATGGCTGCCAGTGAAAATTATAAGGATACACTATAATAAAACATGGTGCCCCTGTGTAGAGATAATGGGAGGTAATCCATTCCATAAAAACAGTAATTAACTTGCAATCTTTCCTTACTGCTGACCAGTTACTATGGTGCTGAAGAATACTTACAGATTGAAAAATACCTTTAGATTGAGGTTGATAAAGTTATATTTCTCATTTATCTAGGCAGAAATTTTCAAAAAAATTATATTTCAGAAGAGACAATGAAGACAAAACTGTGTGTGTGTG